>LPNX011142004.1:0-15292 GCA_001517045.1 Pseudotsuga menziesii | reverse complement strand
AAAGCAAATAGCAATGCATCTACAATGCAAATTATTTCACTCAATAGTTGAAAATTGCTTTCATTAAATCATTCTTTAAAACATTCATTAAACCATTCAACCATTCAACAGCTGAAAAAACCATTCATTAACTCATTCATCAAAACATTAATTTAGTCAATGGCAAAAAAAAAATCAGTAAACAATTCAGTAAAGCATCCATTCATAAAAGACTGATTTTGTGCTATGCTTTCAAAAATATATTTCAAATTTACAAAAAAAATTAGAGTGATGGATTTATAAAAGGCTTGTGCGGATATTCCGTGGCCTTGGAGTCCTGTGTTTCCAAAATTTTCCATTCACCCCATTACAATGTCAGACCCTTCTTTGAGAGCATGTCTGCCTCCTTATTTCGCTCCCTGTAAACATGAGTGAAAGAGATTGATTCAAATAATGAGAGAGAATGGGTTGTGTCTTCAAATAATGCATCTAGAGAAGCAGTTCTACATTTCTGTATCTTATTCATCCAATTTATAACCACCATTGAGTCACCATATACTTGTAACTGTCTACGATTTCTTTCATTGGCAAAACAGAGAAGTAATTTCAATGTCATGAGTTCTGCATAGTTGTTGGTTCCAGTTCCCAGGCCCAAAGAAATTTGAAAAAAATGACTTTGATTTAGATATAAGCATGCACCTCCTGAGTTTGTGCACCGAATGCACCTCCATCCAATTGCTAGACCTCCAGAGTGGCTGATGGCACTTTGCGCTGTGAAAGAGTATTGCGGGAGAAGTGTTAAGCTGTGGACCCATTGTTTCTTGTAGAAGGATGACTTCTGGTGATAGAACCTCCATTATCATTTTTAGGGCAAGCTTTTTCTGGGTGCTTTCTAGACCCCTGCATTTTAGGGAGACAAATTTCATTTGGGCACCCCATCTGGGGTTTGCACTACTCTAAGCGCCCTGAAAATGGTTGTTCGTCTACCACTTGCCTGATCCCTAAGCGCCATGCTCTGGGATGTAGAGAGGTGAGATGGTCTTCCTCTCCCTTTCCCTTTGGATGTGATCCTGGCATTTACCCCTAGTCCTTTTGTAGGGATTTTTGGTTTTTGAGGGATTGGAACGTCCCTTGAACGAAGGTGGAAATGGATAGAGGAGGACTGAGTGGGCGAGTCATTTTTTATGGTGGAAGGGGAGGCTGCCTGGTTTGAATTGGAGGTACTTTTGAATGCGGGAGAGGAGGTGTCATTTTTTGGGGAAGGGGGACTATTTGTGATAGGGGTAGGCAAATATTTTTCCTCATTCAAAGATAAATCATTCAGATGATTACTAATGGGAGAAGTGTTCATACCCGGTGGGGGAGACGTGATCGGATGTTGTTCCGTCTGTTGAGGAGGCCCTTCTACTGCTACTGCTCCCGCTCTTTTTGGTTGATCCAATGGTTGTTCTGTGCCCTCCGAACTAAGAGGATTTTCATCTGAAGCTCTGTTTGGATCAGTTTCTTTGGAGCTCGGGGCCTCTATTTTCCTAACCCACTTCCTTCTTCCAGTTGTTGAGGGAACAAATTTTGGGCAGTTTCTTTCCAAATGTCTTGTTTCGTGACATTTGTGTCATCGAAATGGGAGCCCTTCATAGTCCAACAACTATCTTTTTTTCTTGTTTTTCCATACAAAATTAAAGGCTTCCGGAAGACTAGTTCTGATGTTCAAAGAGACTGGGATCTTGGCTACCTTTTTTATTTCCATCTGCTGAAACAAGAGGTCCTCTTCAATGAAAGTCCTCAGCTCTTTCCCAATTTCACTAAGCGAGGCCAGGTTCCAGAATTCCAATGGTAGTCCTGGCAGGCGAACCCAGACTAGTATTGTATCTAGTTGCTCTGTTTCCTCATCGAACAAGGGGGTCTTTAGCTGAAACGGGGTTTTCCCATATGTCCAGACTCTGCTGCGTATGAGTTCTACATCCTCTCTGCATCTAAACCAGAATCTGAACCATCCCTTTGCAAGCGCATTAATAAACGAGCCTTCACCTTGAAGCCCTGTCCAATTTCTCCTAGCCTATTCCTTCATTTTCCCCAAGTTGGGGTTTCTTCCTCTGATTTTCCTGACTAGAGCTAATCCATCCATATCCAGTGCTTCTTCCATGCTGCACCCGACTCCACAAATTAGGTTAAAATCTCTTCTAGAGGGATTTAAACGCTGATTCTTTCATTTCCTGGAGGTGATTTGGGTGCCTTGGTCTTCCGGGGTGGAGTTCCTGTTCGAGATTCTGTCCAATTGTTCGACGGCTTCTCCTATGCGTGCTCCAAGTGACACTAAAGGATCGATTTCCCTGTTTGGGGTTCCTTTTGGTTCTGTCTGTGGAAGTTCGATGAAAAGGGTTGCTGCAGCTGTGCTCGGAGGTTGGCTGGAGTGGAATAATGAGTATGGGCCTCCTCCTAAGGCCGGGTTCAATGGTCGTGCTGCGAACACACCTAGTAGCTCTTCATCTGGTGGAGAAACCAGAACCTTTCTCTCTTCATTTGGCGGAGAAACCAGAACCCTGCTCTCGCTTCCAGCTGTCAAATTTTCCAGCGTGTTCTGCATTGTGTCTGGGGACGGTATACCGATAATTTCCAGTGAGGAGAAGATGTTGAGATCTTGCTACCATGGGTCAACAGAGTTGTCTGCCATGTCTACCAGATCTACTCCCAAATTCACAAAAACCTCCAAATCGAACTGACTGTCCAAAACGAAAACCTTTCATTTCTTATTATATATTATTATATATTATATCTATTTTATTATTATTTTATATTATATGTATTTTATTTTTAATTATTTTTTTATAAAAAAATCTATACCGCCCGTCGGATATCTGACGCGTCAGTGTTGGATAACCGTCGGTTTTTCTTTTGCAGATGTCGACGATCCGACCCTGGTAGTGTTGGTTCCCCATCGGATATCTGACGCATCAATGTCGGATAACTGCCAATGTTGCTTTCACAGACGTCGAAGATCCGACCCTGTTAGTGTCGGTTCCCCGACACTACCAGGGTCGGAAATCCAACTCACGCGTGTCGAATATTCAATGACTCAATAAATATTCTGTTATCAGCATTCTGATGATTGATTGTTGTCTGACACATCCGTGCGAAATGTCGGATGATGTCCGATTCTAACGTCGGAATTCGGGTTCAAATACTGTTGTGTTTTGAGACCCTAAATGACATTTTTTGGCGATTTGAGGAGGAAATTATTTACTGTTTACATGCATTTGTCCCTAGTCGATATATGTAAATATTGGATAGGCCTTTCCAATGGGCTATCGAGCGCCCAAATTGGAGATCGTATGCAAAATTTATGACCCCGAGAAGTTGACAGTTCAAGTAACCACCTTAGGGCCGTAAACTTTATGACGGTTCATATTCTAGGGTTATTTTTTGGACCTCTAGGGTTCTATCCCTCATAATTATTATAAATAGTCCCCTTTGGCTTAATTTTGGACTCAACTAGGCACGAATGAGCATAGCAGCGACATATCTTCTCAGAAATAGCTGCCACCATTCTAGTTGTTGTATTTACAATCTGTTTTATTTTCGTCACTTAATAGAATATGTGTTTATTGTATCTATGTTTTCATTGCAATATGTCTATGTTTATGATTATTTATATTTTATTTCATTTCGTTATCACATAAATATGGATCAGTGGTATTAGATCAATCTTCTCTTTGATTATTTATCGGTGCATGTCCCCGACGAGGTCAGGGTATAGAGAGTTGGGTCTCAAACTAGTTTCACTTGGGGGAGATCACTCTCATTGCCCCAAAAAACATCCCATGGTAGAAGAAAAGAGAGATGACAGAGCAGGAGATGCTATCAAGTTGTTGCTTGAGTAATCCCTCATGCGAGAGAGGAACGATATGATTGATAGTTTCACTCAGAACCTGCTACGAATGTCAGAAGTGGCAAATACACCTTCAATGAGCAGTTGTTTCGGAGATGAAACCCCATTCAAGGTACTAGTTAACTTTGATATTCCTTTATTTGAAGACCAGATCGATGTTGATGTAGCAGATAAGTGGTTGAATGTTCTATAAGGGTATTTCTCTATACAATTTTTCTGATAGGAAAAGATCACCTTTTCCCTCCTCATGGCCATCCCCCATGTCAAAAATTGGTGGGAAACTTATTGGGAGAAAAACTCATTAGATGAGTCTAGAATTGATTGAGACAAATCCCACTTGGGCCTCTTTCATAGATGTCATCAAGGAATAGTATTACCTTGTGGGAAACTATAATGACCTGTACACAAAATGGACCATTCTATGTAAAGAGAGGGACTAGATGGTGTCAGAGTAAACCAACAACTTTCATACCTTGCTTACAATGTTAGGTATCAAGGAATCTGAGCGACACCTGATATTGAAATATACTAGTGGCCAACATCGGTCCATCCAAATTGAGATGGACTTCCTAGACATCTCTTCACTTGGATCTTCCTATCGACATGCTATGAAAATCAAGGAGAAATTTTGGAAAAAATAAGCAATACTTTGGACCTGCGAACCCACCGTGGAAGCAAGGTAAGGGAAACCCAGGCTGGCAGAACATAGGAAAAGGAAAGGACAACCAGTCCCTGCCACAATAAAATAAGGGTAATGGAAAGACAAAGGACACCGGGAAGTGGTGTGAGTTCCACAAGAGCCCCTGCCACAAAACTGATGAATGCCACTCAAAGCAGGCATTGGTGGTCGAGATCAAAACTTCATAATCAAATCCCGATTCTAATTCAGAACCCAATGTCATGGCCATGGACCAAGGGAAGCAGATCATTGATGCAAACCCCAGTCTCACTATTGCTACCACACAGATTCAACCAGAGGAACCTAAATATTCTGACGTAGAGGAGCGCCTCTTCCTCTCATATATGTGGGTGAAGGGAATCCCACTACATTTTTTTGTTAACAACGACAGCCAAAAGAACATGATCTCAGAAAAAGTCATCAAGATATTCGAGCTTCTGAAAACACCACACCGAAACCCTACAACATTGGTTGTCTAAGCCAAGGATGAGGTATCTTCATTACTCAACAATTACACATACCATATGGCATCGATCCTTTCAAATACGAGGTACTGTGTGATGTGGCCCCACTTGAAGTCTGTGATGTTCTTTTAGGAAAACCATATATGTGGAAGCGTCATGTTGTATATGAAGTGTGACCTCAAAGTGTCATTGTAACTTTGGGATAACAACTCTATCGGATACCAGAGACATTGTCACCTGCCACAGTCTCATAGGGTAGGAAGATAAGCTTCCAGTACACTAGGAAATTCTCTCTCTTCACAATTTCCTATGAAGGAGAACATAAGATCACATAAACCTCCACACCCTCTTCATAGGGTCCCTCTACTCAGGGGAAACAGGGAGAACACAAAATCAGTATTCCCTCATCCATTCGAGTACCTGTACAGTGTAAGGCCACACATTCAAAGTGCTCATCCAAAAACAAATCATCCATAAAGCAATTACAACCCTCTCGGGATGTCAAAGAAAAGCATATACTTCACTTCAGCAAATGTTGCACCAGGAGGTCATCTCAACACACAGTTAGAGATACAATGTGGGATTTGACGCAATGGATACCATTGCTTCATAAGGGGGTATAATTAATCCAAATGGATATCGATGGACACCCACCTATTCCACTGGCTCAAAACAATTGTCCATTTTGGCAATTTCCTAGTTATTTTTCTACGTTTTTTTGGGTCCCAAACTTTCGGGGCCATTTTGAGGCCCTAAATGACGTTTTTGGCGATTAGGAGGCCATATATTTTACAATGTTATGAATTAGGCCCTAGTTGAAATATGTAAATATTGAATAGACCTTTCCAATGGTCTATCAAGCGCCCAAATCGAACATCGTATGCAAAATTTATTACCCCGAAAAGTTGATTGTTCAACTAAACACCTTGGGGCCACAAACTTTATGACGCGTTATCTTCTAGACTTAAGTTTTGGACATCTAGGGTTCTCTCCCTGATGCTTATTATAAATAGGCCCCTTTAGCGTCATTTTGGACTCAGATTGGCATGGATGATTGTAGCAGCCACATCTCTTCTCGGAGATAGCTGCCACCATTCTAGTTTTTGTATTTACAGTCTATTATATTTCCGCCATTTAATAGAATATGTGTTTATTGTATCTCTATTTTCATTACAATATGTATGTGATTATTATTCTATATATGTTATTTCATTTGATTCTCACGTAAATCTGAATTAGTGGTATCAGAGCAATCTGCTCTTTGATTGTTTCTCGTCCCATGTCCCTGACGAGGTTAGGGTATAGAGAGTTGGGTCTCGAACTAGTTTCACTTGTGGAAGATCACTCTTGCCACCCCAAATGGCGTCTAATGGTGAAAGGAAAGAGAGATGATGGATCATGAATTCATATCAAGTCATTGCTCGAGGAATCCCTTGCGCGACAGAGGAACAAGATGATGGATAAGTTCACCCAGATCCTTCTACGAATGCCGGCAGTGGCGAATGCACCTTCAACAAACAACCGTTTCAAAGATGAAACCCCATTCAAGGTACAAGTTAACTTTGATATTCCTTTATTTGAATTTCAAATCGATGTTGATGCCATCAATAATTTGTTGAATGTTCTAGAAGGGTATTTCTTTATCCAGAATTTTTTCGACAGGGGAAAGATCACCTTTGTGCTCCTTAAGGTCATCCCCCATGTCAAAAATTGGTGGGAAACTTATGTTGGAATATTCAGCAGAAGATGGTGTTTAGTGGATGGAGTCTAGTGTTCAATTGTATTGTTGGCATTAATGTCAATCTATTTGATGAACAGAACTGTCTTGAATGTATACATTGATGAGGTGAGTTTTTAAGTGAGCAGATGTTACAAAGTGAGCAGAAAATGATGATGAATGGATTTCGTTCTTTAATGACAGCTGGAATTTCCGCGTGGTGTAACTGCCTCTTGACATGGGAATACGAAGAGTTTAGTGATGAGAAGAATTTCGATGAGAGATGAAGAGTCTGTAACTGTTTTCTGTAATGGTTTTGAGAGAATGAGAATCGACGGTGAATGTAATACATATAGATGAAAGCAGACTTGATAGGGTGAGCTGTTCGAAGGAGTATTTGTTGTGTAGAGTAAAAGGAACTATGTGTCACGAATTGTCACAGAATGAGCATGCTGGGCATGAGTATGTAAACAGAGATGAAACTCAGATACAAAACAGTAGAACGATGATGAGGAGGCAGAGAGAAGATTACAGAAACAGAAGAAAAGATTGCTGAACAAAGAAGATTGAACCTGATGAGCAGAAGAACAATGCTAAGGAATGGAGATCTGATGCTGAGTATATGAACAAAACAGCAGAGCAGAGGAACGAAAGAGTGTGCTGAATAAGTTGAATAGAATAAGAGGAGCAGAGAGTTGATGTTGAACAGAGAAGAGTGTTTGGTAAGCCAAGATACATCTGTATTGTTGTGATTTGATTCATTTGTAAATTCTAGCAAGTAAGGGAGGTAGGGAGGTGCTAGGGGAGACATTTTTGTCTCAGTCTGCAAGTGGGTGCTTGTAGAATTTAAAGGTTGGTGCCTTCACCCAATTGGTGCTGGGTAACAGTGAGAGTTGGTGCTCTCAACAAGTGGTGCTTGCATTCAGAGGTTGCATCCTCATTGAGTTGGTGCTCAACTAAGAAGAGATGTACAACTGAGAAGCCTTTGACATCCTAAGAAGAAGAGGTTTTTCCCTTAAGGGTTTCCTCGTAAAAAAATTAAGTGTCTTTTACATGTGCTTGAATGATGTGTTGCATGCTTTCTGTTCATACATTTAATTCTGAATTCATTGCAAGAATGACTGTCACATAGCTTCATTGATTCTCAGTTAAAAGAAGAAATTTGTTTAAAATTATTGATTTAACTTATTCACCCCCCCTCTCAGTTAAATACCTGTAACAACTTATTGGGAGAAAAACTCATTAAATGATTTTGGAATGTTTGAGACAAATTCCACTTGGGCCTCTTTCATAGATGTCGTCAAGGAACAGTATTACCCTATGGGAAACTAGGATGATGAGTACACAATGGGCCATTCTTCGTCAAGGGAGGGACCACATGGTGTAGGAGTATACTAAAAACTTCCATACCTTGTGTACAAATCTAGGTATCAAGGAATCCAAGTGGCACCCGATACCGAAATATCGTGGTGGCCTACATCGATACATCCGAAGCGAGATGGAATTTCTAGACATCTCTTCACTTGGATCTGCCCATCGGTATGTTGTGAAAATCGAGGAGAAATTTTGGCAAAAGAACAAGCGAGACTTCAGACCTACAAATCCACTGCAGAAGAAAGGAAAGGGAAACCTCGGCCTGTAGAAGACAAGACAAGGAAATGACAACCAAATATTTCCACAAGCAAAGAAGGGTAATGGAAAGACAAAAAAAGACACCGGGAAGTGGTGTGAGTTCCACAAAATCCCCTAGAACAACATTAATGAATGTCACTCAAAGCAGTCATTGGTGGTCGAGATCAAATATTCATAATTAGATTCTGATTCCGATTCAAAACCCAATTTCATGGTCGTGTACCAGGGGAAGCATATCATTGATGCAGAACCCAGTGTCATTGTTGCTACCACGCACACTAGCATTTTTTAACACAAAATTTGACGACATAGATGTCTGATTTTTGACATATTGTTGTCGACCATTCGACAATTAGCTTTCATTTTAAACTTCAGTTGAAATTCAGCGGATATTCAACAGTGTAATAACTTCGTCATATTTCTGACATCAATCTGTCGAAACTTCGAAACCCACTATTTTAAAATTTACATCGCAAATCAAACGAATTTCACTTCATAGGGGTCGGATAGGGGTCAAAAGTCCAACGTTGTTCAACAAATAATTTCACTTCATATGGGTCAAAAATTTGACATTGTTTACCAATGAATTTCACTTCATAGGGGTCGGATATGGGTAAAAAATATGACGTTGTTCGTCAACGAAATTCACTTCATAGAAGTCGGATAGGGGTCGGTAATTCGACGTTGTTCACTAACCAATTTCACTTCATATGGGTTGGAAATCCGACATTATTTATCGATGAATTTCACTTCATAGGGGTTGGATAGGGGTTGAAAAAGGACCATTAAAAGTTACAATATGGGTCATAAAGGACCATTACAAAAATTGGGGCGTAGATATAGTAAAATTCCGGAGGCAAAATCCCAGGAAGACAAGTATTTCCAAGTGCCCAATCAAGGGATGGATTAAATAGTTCAACACTGCCATTTGGAGACAGCTACCAGAAAACAAAATAACTTATATTACTACTACCCTTACACATATGAGTATTGTCCTTACACAGAGATAACAATTGTCACAAAATAGCTTATTACTACCCTTACATCGATCGAAACTTCCCATACACAAAGATTAAAAAAAGTCACAATAACAAAATACCCCCAGAGGGATCCTAAGTTACTTTCCTAGGTCGCCACGGTTATGAGCTGAAGGTCCTAGGTTTGTAGTGTTCACTCCTTTCTCCAATGCCATCTTTGCCACTTAAAGCTCCAAATTATCAAACCAAATTTCCAGCTTGGCTAGCATCTTTGTCAATGCATGTTCTGTTTGGGAGATGGATTGCGTGAACTCTTCACAGAGTTGGGATATATGTCTATCCACTGCCTCCAAACATCGCCCTCCTTCAACATCCAATTGATTCAGATAACGTTTTTTCCTCTTAATATTCCTTCGAATCTCTATCAACTCAACAGCGGTTGACAGAGCAGGGTCAAAGGAAGTAGTAGACTCGGAGGAGGTGTCCATTGAATCTGATGAAATCCTGAACCAAAAAACCATAGCCACACTTCTTCTCTGCAACCAATAAGCTGGGATGAAATGCAAATTATAGGCATTGCAGAGACTCGGGTCGCCTCCTATTAAATCTCTCTTAGAGCTCATTATTCCCAAAATCGTGGAATAATCCATCGCACAGGTCACACGCTGGAGGAAGAAAAACAAAGGACACCTGAATAAATATGAGTTACAGCCTAACTCATTCATCAAGATCTTACCTGATGTTTGGTGGGTACGAACGATACTTCTTATGCCCAAATTAATGGTCGCATGCAGCAACCCACGCATTGAAGTGAGGCAGAATGATTCGCCACGAGCCACCAAGAAAGGAGGTGGGATAGACTGGCTCCACGTGGGAGGACCATGTGATAATCCCCTTGGCCCTTTGTCTATGGTCTTATGGGATCTGAGAGAAGGAGCTATTTCTATTTAGTTCTAGGGTTCCTTTACTCGAGATAGAAGAACCTTTTGCCGCTAGGTCTTCTTTATCATTGGTATGCTCAATGTACAAATGTTGATATAGATAACCCTTCAACTTCTCATCTCTTTTTTTCCATTTTTTTAGAAAATAGAGTAAGAAAATAGTACTATTCCATGGAAATAAAATAAAAAATATTGCGCTACATCCCACGTATATTGTGAATGTAGCAGTAATATTCTCTTCATTTTCTTTGTTTGGTGCCCTAAGGGGAAATTTAATCCTTTTTAAGGTATTCTTCCTTCATCGCAGCACATAAAATCCCAATACCATACCTCACAATGAATTCCATCACCCCTGGGGTTACTAATAATGTTTCCATAATAAGACCCCATCATTTTCCATGTCTTCATCATCCACTGCAGTGACAAACTGGAAATGAATATAGATAAGTTAAGACAAACTCACAAAGGAGTTATTATGTTTAAGTACTTCACTTGAAGAAAACATAAGTGAATTTGTTTTGTACATGGATTTCCTCTATATCGAATATGTCATGTCCCAAATATTTCATTGGGTCACAATGGCCTAATCACATTTTCCATATTCATTAGAGTTTGTCAAATTGATGCTAAGGGTCAAATAATTGCCAAGGAGGAAAATGACTAGTTTCCTAGGTTGGGGGTAGAAGCTTTGGGATTTGGAATAAGGGGGGGAATGAATGATGTTTGAACATTAGGATGGAATAAATATTTAATAAAGGATCTAAATAAATAAAAAATATAAAATTGAAGTGGGAATGGTGCATGGAGACACATGAAGACTATGGGGCCCACACAAGCTAGAATTTATTTGCCACATGGCATCCTCCTCTTGCAATTTTGAATCCATGGGAAGATTCATTTTTCTTGGATTATTTAGAAGGGTACTACACTTTTCCATGCATCATAGGTATAATTTTGAAGGAAATGTAACTTACATGGGAGATGAAGAGTCATTTTGGAGCTAGTGAGACACTTGGATTAGATTCTCTAGATCTATGACAACAATGATGAAGATTCTATGACACCTATGCCACAAATAAGATCTAAAGGCTGACATCTGACATATCTAACATGTAATGTTGAAATAGAGCATCCAAGAGGGTGCTCATGTGAGTTGGGGAAGCTCAATGGGTTCCTACTCAAATTGGAAGAAGATGGAAGGCTAGGAAAGGGAGGACACATGGAAAATCTTGAGCCCACACCCAAATTCGAATTGGATTGAGTTTGTGGATGGATTGGTAACCTTATAAGGATAAGGATGTTTATAAAATACATAAATCAACCAAGAGAATATATTTTTTTCATTTGTGAATTGTGAGAGCTAGTGGATGGCTAGTTTTCTTGCCTTGGTCAATTTCGAGGGTGACATATTCCCATCCAAGTTGGTGTTTGGAGAGGCCACTCAGGTATTTCATGGAGATTTAATGGATTCTTATTTTCAGGTGTGATATATAGGGCATCTTGTGGTTTCTTATATTGCAACACTTTCTCTCAACCATTTCCAGTTTTTATTGCATATTTCTTGCTCATGGAGGGATTGCGCTTTGGGTGAGATATTGATCTCCTTGGGGAATATTCTAATGCCCCATTATTTTATGTTCTAATGTAAATTCTATGTATTTCAAGTTCATAATACTCTTAGTTATAAATACCAAAATATTTCATGTAAAAATGTTAAACAATTAAGAAATAGTGTCATTTCCCCACTATCTTGTTGTGAACCATTGTAATGCCGATGATTTCAAATTGGGAGAGCCTTTCATTGCCCATTTATAATTGTAATAAGATAAATATTCCATGTTCTTCATTACTAGAAAGTATCAGGTCTAAATATCAAAGAGTTGTATGTAAAAGTCACTATTAATGAGCAAACAATGATCATTTCCCCACTATATTGATGTATGTCATGATAATGTTGATTATTTTGAAAGGAAGAATGTCTCTATTATATATTTATGATGAATGGAATTTTAATTTATGATTATTAAAAGTTTCATTTTCAGTACTTAAAAATTTGAAGTCATTTTACTTAGTTTAATTGCATTTGGAGAAGATTTGGTGCCATTTCCCCAAGGGTCGAATTAGTGATTTTGTAGCTGTTTGGGAGAGGGTCATAACAGCTTGTATAAATTAAATAATGATGCATATGATACCTTAAAAATGTCTCTTAAACATCTGTTTCCTCTGTTCAGAAATTTGAGTGGGTTTGGGAGCATTTGAGAAGTCATTTCCAACATTTACCCAGGGGGAATTGGAGCCCCAATTTGCTAGTAAAGACTCTTACTTTGACTAGAATATGAAACAAGTTTTCAGAAGTATTTGGAGGGTCATAAATAATCCATGGACATCATATTCAAGTATTAATATCATTCATAGACCTTTATTGAATATTTGGGAGCATTTGGGCCAATTTGGAGACCTAGACATCAAAACTAGTCGAAGGTCGAAATTGGGAAAAAACTAAAAAATTGGTCATTTAATAAAATTTCTTAAAAAGGGACATTACAGAATATGATGCAAATTATTACAAAGTTGGAACATTTTCTCTCCTTGTTTATGTAGTATATTTGCAAGTACCTTGAAATTGGAAACTTCTTACATATGGGTATGGATCCTTCACTAATAGACTAAATTGTGGTCTCTTTAGCAAGGCACCCTGATCCGGTGGATTATTCATCTTTAAAATCACACTGATCCAATATGGTACAATATTTATTAATATATGGTTTTAACTCATATGCTAAACATTATATGCAACCATCCCTTAACATTTGTGGCAACGCCCAGCGCAGTCTGTGCATGAGCCGCGCAGTTAACACACGCCGCGCAGTTATCGCATGGTGCGCAACTTATCGTATGGGCGCACAGTTATGTATGGGTCGCGCAGCTTGTGAACCGTCGAATTTGAACATCGAATGGTTCGTGGAGGTTACTCATATGCTGCAACATTTGTAAGCTGAGATAGCGGATCGGGTATATGGCGAAGACCTCATATGCTGCGACATTTGTAAGCTGCGACAGCAGATCAAGTATATGGTGAAGACCTCATATGCTGCGACATTTGTATGCTCGACAACGGAACGGGTATATGGCGAAGTCCTCATATGCCGCGACATTTGTAACTTTTGTGAAGGCATCAAACGGTTACGTTACGTGGCATAGCCCAGTTACAAGTCATTGCAACGTGTTGTGAGTTGGCACATGTGCGTGGAGTTGGTTGCAACGTTTCGGGGATATGGAACATCGTGGTAACATAACGCTTGGGCAACGATTTGGCGGGGTTGCATGATTCAGTTTTAGCGTATGGTTGTAACGACAATAAAGAAGAATCCGTTACTTATCCTTCCTCTAAACTCTTAAATAGAGGAGGTTGGCCACCGAGACAGAGGAGGACAAACAAAGTGGAGAGACGCAGGTTGTTTAGAGCGCAGAGCATCGTTTCTCTGTTATGAGAAGCTTAGAGAGATTTTGCTGTGAAGTGTCCAAACGCTGGGCTGTAGAAGTCGACTTTCTCTATTATATTTTAGCTTTCTTTGTCTTTGAATGCTTATTGTAAATTCCAGAAGAGAGGTCTTAAAGACTTTGTACAGCATTCTGTTTAGAGTTGTTGAAGTTGATTTCAGAACCATTTTGTACCATTCTTAAGAGATTAATTGGATCGGTACCCATTGGAGAGGGACCCGGAGATCTAGCCCAGTAGAGGGGGTGAACTCCGTTATCAACTTCGGTTTGTGACTCTCTGATTCTGTGTTTCTGCTCTATATATGTTCATCAGTGTTGTTTTTTCATTCTTGTTCTAAGCATTTAATTTCTGTTAATGTTGTTCCATTAATTAACATGTTGAACGCATTCTTTTACAACAAACTTTTAATGCACTCAAGTTGAGGTCCGACGGATCATATTATGGTATCAGAGCTGGTTGACTGCTTGTGCAAGTTTGTGAATGCTTACTAGGTTCAAGTTAAAGTGTGGTGAAGGAGAATTAATTGAAGGAGACCCTGAGATTGGCTCCAAAAGAACATTCTCAAGAACCATGTCTTCTCCGCGAGGGGAAGAAGAAGGACATGCAGAACGGGAAAAACCTGTTATTTCAAAAACTGAGTTTCTGGAGGCTTTTATGAGCATGAAATCCATGAAGGAAATTCTACTCGATGAGCGAGCAGAAAGGAAGAAGAAAGAAGAAGGATCTTCATCCAAAGATGCAGAGGTGAAGAAGGAAGAAAAGGGTAAAGGAGAAGGAGGTGATGGTGATCCTCCTGAAACTAATCAAACTTTCTCTTCTTCTCATACTTCTCATTCAAATAATGCAACTCCTAATATGCCTTATTTCAAATTGGATGTGAAATTTGAATTGCCAATTTATAATGGATATTTAGATGCTGAAAAGTTAGACAATTGGATCAAGCAGCTTGAAGTATATTGCAGGATGCAGGGCATTACTGATGACCCTTCCAGAATTCAATTGGCCACTTTGAGAATGAGTGGAATGGCTCTTACTTGGTGGGAGAGCAAGATTCAGCAAGATCTTCGAAAGAATGGTAAAATTATTTCAGTTTGGAATGAATTCATTGAAGTATTAAGAAAGCAATTTTATCCTTTAGGTCATATGCAGCAATTAATAATGAGCTGGAAAACTTTTAGACAAGCTAAAGGACAAAGCATTCAGGAATATACTCATGAATTTAGAAAGAGGGCTATTGCATTGAATGTTGCATTAGATACCCAGGAAACTCTTCTTAAGTACATTGGTGGCATGCATTCTTATTTGCGACATACTTTATTGATGTTTAACCCCAGTACCGTTGGATGATGTATGTGTTCAAGCTACACATTTAGAAGCTAGGGGGAAGCATGCTAATGATACTTTTGCAAAGAAATCCTTTAAATTTGACAGCAAATCGAAAGGTCAAGATACGGGGAAAAAGAAGATGGCTACTGTTAAGAAAGAGGGTGACAAGCCTACATGTTCACATTGTCA
>LPNX011141963.1:22372-182406 GCA_001517045.1 Pseudotsuga menziesii | reverse complement strand
TCCCTCCTCCATTTGACCTATTTGCATAAAATAAACAAAATACTATGCTTTTTGTTATTCCAATGAAATAATTTTAACCTAATGACAAACACATCATTTGTACATGCATGTACATATTTCCGATGATTAGAAAGATTACATGCAAATTGGTGCATTTTTTTGGATACCAATATTAGAGATGATATGAGGGGGACTATAGGCATGGCAATGCATTTGCATACCCATAATTATTTGTAATGACAGAAATGTCTATGCACTTGTATGTTGTGGGTATTTGACATGTTCTAAGATATTAGAAGGAACTAATGTACATGTCTTCCTAGAGGTATTTGAGATGATCTTGGGATCATTATGTAACTAGATTTTGAGTGGATGTTGTGTTCGAGGTATTATATGCACATTGATGCATTTATATACCTCGAAGTATTTGAGATGGAACACATGTTGGTATAGGGAGTTCACCTTTTTATTCCAAGACTTAGATTAGCAGTATCATTTTTTGTGAATACCTATGGGTATTGACTCTTGAGTTGAATATAGAAATCCATATTGAGAATAATGATTGTGGGTAGGAAAATTTAAGGAGAATTTTTTGAAGTTAGTGATTGTTGGGAAGCCAAAGAGAGGATGGATCAAGAGGTATCGATGGTTTTGGAAGAACTATATAATATTGTACAATGTGGAAATGGTCAATGAAAGAGTGTAGTATCAAACGAACCCAAACGTCAAGCATTATTATGTCTATTTTGAAGTTTCTGGTGGTCACATTAGTACACAAGTTGATTTATTTGCAAAAATGGAATCAAGAATCACATGCGCAAAATATACCTCCCAAACTACACAAACTACAAGCCAATAGTGTCCCATCATTTAACTATGTGAATTGGAATTCTAACATACATGTAGAGTGGATTAGTGGTACTTAATATATTCGTGTAGAAATTTATTAGCATTTCAAGTTTAATATTTTTGTTATACTCCTTCCAAATACCTAGTGGAGAGGAGCCAGTGACGAAACAAGGCGACCGGTAGTGGATATGGGGTGATTAGTAGTAGAGATAGTCATTGTGTTGGTTGAACTCAATCTTGAAAAAACTAGTTACCATAAGTGGTTTATACAAGTACTTTATGTACAAAGTAATTGTCAATATTTTCATGTCTTTAAAATTAATTTTCAAAAAAACTTCTTCCACATTTTGAAGTAATATGAATATTGAAAATTTGAAATATCATTTTAAGCCAAATCCTCTTTAAGTCACATCAATCTTCAAGTATTTTTACCAATAAAAAATACACTAAAACACACTAGAACTAGACAACTTGGAACTGTGTGGCTGGCATGGCATCATTTTGGATTCGTCACAGCTCAAAAACTAGTATGGTAGATAAATAACACACCAAAGTATATGTGGTAAGAATTTGGAGGAAATACAAGCTTGGGAATATGGAAAATTAAGCTACATTACTACTATCAAGAAATGCACCACCAATGGATCCTCTCCCCTAATGCGGCCAAGTTAGCCATGAAACTAATTCTAACAACATGTCCAATGAGGACATACTCCAGTTTACATGGAATCTTTTTAATACTAAGAAAATAACTCCAACAATACTTCATATCTTGTATATTCGCACACATAGTATATCATAGCTAAATGGAGCCGCTCAACACACTATAACTTAAGGTGATGGAGAAAGATCTATGAGCAACATATAAACTAACAAATTTAAGTTACATTAGGAATCTTGCATCAATGGGATTGAGATATTTATGCATGACAATTAATTTATCATGCACTCGAGACTTTGTAATGATTGTCAAGGGCTGAATATAGCCAACTAAACTTTGTGTAGTTTAAACCCCTTTAATGGTGTGCAACACTTTGTTTTCATGTCCCAATGATATTTTCTGTTTAACATAGTTTTCAACAAATAAAGAGTTTTTGCTAGTCTATTTCAGCCTTTCTATTTTATAACATTTGATTAGGCTTTAAACGCTAATAATGATATAAAATTCAGTAACTATGTAATTATTGGCAGTGATTTGACTGTTAAGACTTTAAAAGTTTAATGCCAAACAAAAGGATAATTAAAAGAATAACAAGCATAGTAGAACAAAAGAGAATACAAAAATTTATCCCAAGAAACCCTACATACATACCTATTTGGGGGGAAGAGGTGGGTTGACAACAACCTCGGTTTGGTGCTCTTCAAGCACCACTGTCACAACAGGTTCCTACATAAAGTAACATATATGTCAAAGCGATATGTAAGTTACAAAATGATTTTTCCAAACAAAGCGAAACATAATTAAAAGCATATATATAATTAAAAGCATATTTCGAATAATACCTGTGTTTGCGAATCTACCTCTGCATGAGAGGGAATAGGCTGCGAGACAATATACTCTTCCTCGGCAACCTGCACAAAACATGTCAAGTATCAAAATTAGGATACATACTGAATACATTACAATCTATAAGTTATAAATATATATAAATAAAGCTGACAAATTAACAAGTATAGTTCTTACCCCTATTGGTGAAGAACCAAACCCATAGGCAATATTGACAGCCGCATCAATGTTCTCAACATTGATCGACGGACTATGCGATTGTGGTGTGCCATGGGACACCAGCTGTAAATTTGTTCACAAATATTGTTAGATAATTAAATAGAAATAAAGTGCGAAACAATTGAAGATTTTGACATGAAACAAAATATAATATTAAAATAATGAGTTTTACTTACAAAGCGAAGTAATCCATCATCTCGGAAGTCGGAAGTAGGGCCATAACATATGCCTCCACATGATGTGCAACGGTGTGGAGTAACACGACGCTCTGAAGACTCTGCATCTCCTCTGTGATCTGTAGATGGGCCCGCCGTAGAAGTGCTAGCCCCTTGGTCTACATTGCCTTGGACATTAGTCCCATGCTCAAGCAATGTCTCTGCCATGTCAAGTAATGCCTCTTGTGTATACTCAATGACAGGACTTGCAGGAGGATATACCCGAGGGGGTTTTTGTGTGCGTGCTAGGCGTGGCACACGGTTGGGATCTGTCCTGGCTCCTTCCCTATCTTGGGGCATCCCATGACCAACACCCTGGTTGCCTAAGAGATCGAAGTAGTTAACATGTTTCCCTAGGATGAATTCTGCATACAACTTCCTAAGGAAATAAAATGGGATGTCCCTATTCCCATGGGGGTCTTCATCGAATACCATATACCAACGATCCATCCAATTAGCCTTTATATTTGGTTCAATGCACCAGTCTATGGAAATGTGTGCTCGACTGGTGGGTGGAACCAATCCAATGCTGGGGTCCCGGAATAATGAAAATAATTGGTCTTTAGTAATTTTAAGGGCTTTGATGTCTTTATGAGTTAATCCATCAGAGTAGTATTGCCTCCTAGATTCTCTGTACAAGGTAATGTTGTATAGAGCTCCTTGGGCATCAGAAATTGTGTTTGTTATTGTGTCCAAGGCATTGGCTAAAGAATTTCTCAAATGACCCCCCCTTCTAATGGCTGAGCTAAGGTGCCTCAATGATTCCAAGCGTGCAATAATCTGTGTGTTTCTATCTTGTTCCCCCTCCGGGTCTGGGTTTGGTTGTGGGTTAGGTTGTTGTGGGTTATTAGAGGGTGGGTTTTCGACATTCTGTTGTTCATTTGTGTTGTCTGTTAAGATTTAAACATAAAATTGCAAGTTAATTTACTTAGAATCATTATTTGATTGTTCACATTCGATTATTTTTTTTAATTTGTTAAAAATAATTAATAAAAACAAAGAAATTATGAAAAAAATTAAAGAATGGAAGGTTAAATGAAAAGGATTGAACTAGCATAACTACCCTCCATTGGAGAAATCCACCTCGGCTCCACCTTGAACTCGGCCTTGACTTCGAAAAGGTAAAACCCAAATCGCACCTGCAGTTTTTCGCTCCTCTGTTTTTTCGCTCCTGCGTTGTTTCGCTGTGCTGATGCTATGAAAATGAGCTCGCGACCTCTGTTTTATTTTTTTTTTCTGCTTTTGAATATTGCAAGTGCGATATATCGCACTTGCGATATACTTCTTTTGTGGTCCCCTTACAAAAAAATAACATGTTTTACAAAAAAATGCCTTCCAACTTCTTGAGGGTCTCCCCCCCACTTGTTCTATCCAATATTTCATTGATTTAATTTTTGGTGCATGCATACAAATGCTTTTTATTACCAATTATCTCCACATAAAGTTATTGAATTAGAACATAAGATTAATCCCTTGTGGGATCTGGCCATATCCAACCTAGTTCTTCCCCTAATGGCTCCTTTTCCTTCATTATTCCAAAAGCATAGAAGTGGTTCCCTGTCAAAGATTCTCGTTCTCTTAATAAGATCACTACAAAAAATTGCTATCCCTTGTCACAGTATGATGATTTTCAATGGTAACAAATTCTTTACCAAGATGAAATTGTTGAATGGGATAACATCATTAGGTTTGCGTGAGTTCCAGTGACACCTATAAGATTGATTTAAGACTACGTTTCTTCTACATCCAAGGATTTTCATTGTGATATATCTTGAAAAAAATATCATTTTTAGTAAAACATAGGAAGAGAACCTATGTGTGCACTTGGTACTAAAGCTGCTTGGAACTCACAAATTGCAAGTTACTCACAAAAAGTATTATATTGGGAAACCTCCATTCACTATCTAGGACTTTTTATTGATAAAATTGGAATAGGTGTTCATCTTGCCAATGTACAAGCTCTTGTTAACTGGATCATCCCCTCATTGTTATTGCTTGAAAAAGTATTTATCGGTGGCCTAAATTTTTATCAACATTTTACTACTCATTTATCTCACATTTCATACCCCCTACATCAACTCTCCAATCCATTTGTGTTTTCCTAACAATGTAATGGGTGAGAGTTCTTGGAACTCAAACACTACATTGTATTTGAAATTGGTTTTGCACCTTTTGGAATCTCCATATCCCTTTGAGATTGATACAAATGCTTCACACTATGCTACTAGTGCCATATTAAAATGGGTTGGTCATCCCACGAACTATCATTCCAAGACTTTGACAAACACCAATCTGAAGTACAACATGTATGACAAAGAATTTTGAGATCTAGCGAAGGCCTTGAAGCAATGGCGCCATTATGTTTTGTATAAGGAAAACAATTTTTGTACTAATAATCATCCCTTAATCTTTTGAATTCATAGTCTAAGAGTTAAGAACAATTCCATCTCAAACATGCCTCCTACCTACAATAGTTTCACGTGGTCTTTAAAGATAAGAAAGGGAGTTCAAATTAGGGGACAAATGTGTTGAGTTTCCCTCCAACTCAACCAATGCACATTTTGGATGTTCCTTGTGTTGCCTATGAAGCTTGGAACAACTATATGCTACTAGTACTTTCTTTGGGTCAGTTTGGCAGGCCTTTCATCATCCCACCCAAATTAATTTGTATTTGGGAGGGTTGGATGTTTATGCATAATTAAATTTTCCTACCCAACACTCTAGGCTCCTTAGTTTTGATTTGGGAAGCTCGTGCCTCTTGATATGGTGGACATTTTGGCCCACTTAATATGTGTTGAAAGGGAAAAATGACCCTTCATCAACAAGGATAGAGTGTCCAATCAGAGGTCGCAATTAGAACCTCTTTCATTTGTGATGGCACTTTTGACTACTATGTGGACCCAATTGTCGTTTGGATGTGTATGTTTTTTTGTGATTTTATTCTATTTTAAGACCCTATTATGTAGATATATTTATAGATGTAGAATACATTTCTACCTAACTTATCCTAGCCATGAGCTATTCTTACAATTAAGCTAAGAATGAGCATGAACCACATTAATTTTCATATGGAATAAATTCATATACATATGCAACCATATGATTCACTTAATATTAATAGAGTGAAAATAGATGTAGATAAATCAACAACCATATACATTACTAAAGTCCCTCTCTCATTCTGGTACAAACACTTAAAGAAGATTAAAATATCAATTGCCTCAGAGAACTCACAAGTGTGGGTTTTCTATGTGTAAACGAATCCCCTAAAGAATGACCTACTATGATTGACATTGTGGGTGTACTCCAAAAACATCTGAGAGGTCCATTTCTAAGAGTTGTTGGCATTCCGATCAAGCATAACACATTTGTTGGGTAGTTCTAAAAAATGCATATGTGATATATCGCATATGCAATATACATTTCCACGAACCTTAGCCTTGTGTTTGGGCTCGGGTTATTCCGAACGTACCATCAATAACGCATATGCGTTCTTGATTTGCAATTCAGAAGTGTGTTTATGATTTCCTAAGTGGCACCAAAAAGTGGAACCAACTTCGTGCGAGCGCCCACTTCTTCTTTTCTGAGGTGTAGGATCCCCTCTAAGAGGAGTGTTTGTAGTATCCATGCTACTTTCACTTTGTTCTTGTACTTGTTCCTATTCACCATCTATATCAATTATAACATGAACATCATTGTCATAAGGAGTATGCCAGACATCATATTTACTTATTTCATCATCTGTATTCTCATGAAAAATCACATCTTTGCTTTCTATGAGCTTATGTGTACTAAGATCAAATAGTTTGTATGCCTTATGATCATCACAATAGCCAAGGAATGTACACTTAACAGATTTTGCATCAAGTTTTCTTCGCTCATCTTTAGGAATATGAGCGAATGCCTTGGAACCAAATACCCTTAAATGACCAACTTCATCTTTATAGCCATAAAGGACTTCAAAAGGTGTTTTAAGATCTAGAATCTTAGTTGGACTTCCATTTTTCAAATAAACAGCAGTGTTAATGGCTTCTGCCCAAAAACCATTAGAGATATTTTTACCTTTCAACATGTTGCGAGCACATTCCACTAATGTCATGTTCTTCCTTTTAGCTACACTATTTTGCTGTGGTGTATAAGACACTGTGATATGTTGAACAATCCCATTGTTCTTGTAATAGCTATCAAAAGCTCCTGAGGTATATAAAGCTCCTAAGGTATATTCCCCACCTTGATCAGATTTGAGTATCTTGATGCATTTTCCTATCTGCTTTTCCACCATGGTTTTAAATTCTTTAAAATATTCAAATACATGAATTTTTTTCGATATAAAATAAACCCAAGTAAATCATGATTTGTCATCAACAAATATAAGAGAATACCTTGTACCACCAGGTGATGTGGTTTGCATGGGTCCACAGACATCAGTATGTATTAATTCAATTATCTCTCTTTGTTTCTTCTCTTTATGCACTGGAAATTGTTCCCTATGTTGCTTACCTAGTGTGCAAGCTTCACATTCTATATGCTCATTTTTCAAAACATGAAGACCTTCAACCATCAATTTCTTCTGAAGTAGCACTAAGTCATTTTGATTAAGATGTCCATACCTGCGATGCCATAACTCTTCAGTTGTTATTGTTGTAGATGCCAGTGCTTGATGATTGGACTTTGTTACATCAAGCTTATACAGTCCTCCAATTCTTATCCATGTGGCTATGACATTATGATGATTTTGAATATCCTTCACAAGACAGTGAGACTGCATAAATTCTACATTCAGATTTTGATCAGTTATTGTGGAAACAGAAATTAGATTCTTTTTTATGCCTGGAACATACAACACATTATGAATCTGTTACTTTTGGCCATTAGGTAAATTAACACATATTACTCCATAACCCTGAATCTTATGAGATCTATTATCTCCTAAATATATGTGTGTTGCATCCGTGCTCTCATGATATTCATCAAACCACTCTTTGACACAAGACATATGAGCTGAGGCACCTGAATCTATGAACCATGCAGATTCATCATCAGTTTTTGCAGACAATGCAGCTTCAGAAATAAACAACTTCAGATTCTTAAAACCATCATTGATAGAGGTGTCAGTTTTCACATAATTTCCATTATGTTTTCTAAAATTCTGGTTGGATTTGTTAGCTTTCATTTTATAACAATCTTTATCATAATGACCAGGTTTCCCACATTAAAAACAACCATCAATTTTCTTATCATGTGTATCAAATTTTGATTGAGTCATACCTCTGTTCCTTGGGTGAAACTTGCATGCTCTGTTTCTGTCCCATGGCTTGCCCCTGTACAGTTGTTTTCCTTTGGCTACTAATGCTAATTCTGAAGTATGAGAGTCCATCTCAAACACCTTCATTCTTTCTTCTTCTTGTAGAGGAATCCCTGTTAGCTCATTAAATGTAGGTGGCTTTGCTCTACCTCCTAGACTTGAAATAAAGACATGATAATTTCTCATTAAACCTTTTAATGTAATAGTTACCATGTCAGAATTTGAAACCTTATCACCAATTACACTTAACTGATCACATAAATCTTTAATTTTGGAAACATAGGTGGTGATATTCTCATAAGCTTCAATTTTCATTGACAATAATTTAGCCTTCAAAAACAGAATTCTATTTGAGTTTGTAGTTTCATACAAACCTTTAAAAATCTACCATGTCTTCTTCGAAGTTTTACAATCTCTCATATGAGGAATTATGCTGTCCTTGACAACATCCGCAACAACACTTTTGCCTTTGTTTCACGTTTCTCCCAATCTGCATCAGCAGCACCTGTGGGTTTGGTTTCATCTCCATTTACAATGGTCCAGACACTCCATGCTTCAAAAATAGTCAATATCTTGAAATTCCAGTGAATGTAATTATCTCCATCAAGCTTGGATGCTTCGTTAAGATAATTATCTGCAAATGAATTTAACATCTCTACACAATAAAATTAAACAACTCAGAAAATATACATCTCAGAAAATACCTTCTCCTGCTAGTGATGGCGGATCAAATCCCCAACTGCGTATAATAGCAAGCTTATTAATCTCCTTGCCATGATTGCCAGGTGAGGTGACTAGTGCTGGTTCCACAAACTGCACTCTACACTGCAGCAAAACACGTTCAACAAAGATGACCTTCGCACACACACTTCACTGCTCCCGCTCAAGGATTCTAGACTTCACTGCTCCCACTCGGCCACGAATGGCTTTCACTCAGCCTCCTACCTCTCATACCATAACATAGTAAAACAGAGATGAAGTTATCAGGCTTACTTTTCTTATTCAATGAGGAAAAACATTACATTTATAGTTTGTCATACAAGCAACAGATTCTTACAAAAATGGATCTGCTAACAATAAACAAGGAAAGCATAGATTAACAGAGTAAAACAGAGATGAAGTTATCAGGCTTACTTTTCTTATTCAATAAGGAGGAAAAGCATTACATTTATAACTTGTCATACAAGCAACAGATTCCTACAAAACAATTGATCTGATAACAATAAATAAAAAAAGCATAGATTCAGTTACAGCAGTTTCTATTTTATTATATTTCTATTTTATTCATTTTTACATTAATATCTAACAGACTGTTCTTCAACTCAACTCAATTGCTGAGATGCATATTTTAAATTTCAATATTGCAGCCAGAAAAGCATTAGTTTCAAAATTTCAATAGTACAGCACAATATATTAATTTCAGTATTCTGCGCATTCAGATGTCTGTTCTTCAACTCAACTCAATTGCTGAGATGCATATTTTAAATTTCAATATTGCCGCCAGAACAGTAATAGTTTCAAAATTTCAATAGTACAGCACAATATATTAATTTCAGTATTCTGCGCATTCAGATGTCATCGACGCTTCTTCTCGTGACGAACTCGACTATATTGTGCAGAATACTGACATTAATATATTGTGCTGTACTATTGAAATTTTGAAACTATTACTGTTCTGGCGGCAATCTTGAAATTTAAAATATGCATCTCAGCAATTGAGTTGTTTTAAAGAACAGTCAATTGTTAACATTTCAAATAGCTGCTTACCTAATATGAGGTGACTGTTCCTGCGGAATTTCTTGACGCCAATTTAATTCTCATGCTCACACTGCCGAAGAGATATTCCTTTTTGGATTGAAAACCAGAACCTAGGGAAGCAAGAACCATTATTATAAACATCCATATTCATACATAGCTGAATCGACTAGGATCTCTGTAAAAATGATATACTTTACCTGAGATTTGATCCATAGTGAGCTGAGCCGTTTGGCCATTGTTCAACAATTTAACGGTTCCCTATCAGATATCGAAATTGTCATTAATGCTTGAAGAATCAACTGACCACAGAATAAGAATGAGGACTGAACTTATATATGCGAACTGTAGTGAATATCTTCGAAACCCTAAAAGGGCTACACAGCTCTTCATTGAGAATAGATTGGCGACTTTGCCTCCCTTTTAGCAGCAGAGTAGTACTAGAGTACTAGACATACCAGATACAAGTTCTGACAGAAGAGAATACCCTGCTTATATTTTTATATTGAAAATCTCAGGATATGCATCAAATTATTCATGGCGTTTGGACAAATAAACGATTACGATGCAAAGAGGATAATCAAACGAATTACGACATGATGGAGCAGCTGTCTTTCTCCATTGCCAACTTCTCGAATCTAACAACCCTATCATTATTCAAATGACTGTTATGTAATCTATCAATCCATGTATTTTCATAATACATTTAGGGTGAATTATTTTTACATTAGTTACTTCAATATTACAAATGTTACAAAAGTTACATTACAAAATTTCTACCATAATATTTACTATCACTATTATTTTATTAAGAATATGTTACAAACACTTTACAAGATCTCTCCCATAATATTCACTATCACTATTATTTTTTGTCGACATGTTACAAATCTTACTAAGATTACATCAGGTTATAAGATCTCTCCCATACTAAGCTTCCAATAATAATAGTATTGACAATTTAAAATTGGTATATTGTCCTTTGGTTAATTCGCATTTATTTAACTACTTATATTGTCCTTATCTCATAAGGTCATTAATGGTGGATTTACATCCTCCTGTTATAAGTACTATGAGCGGAATGATCTAATGCTTTATAGTAGTTGATTTTGATACTTTGAATAATTTCCTATATTAGTAATCTAGTGCTTGGTTACTTCCTTACTCAGGCATTGGATGCACTAGTCTATTGAGGATTGTGACGAGTAGTACTTACTTTTCTTGTAAGTATTAATATAACATATTGCTAGTAATGAAATGAAGGCCTTGTGATAACTTAATGATCATGAATTTGAGCGATAAGAATTGATTTCCTACTTGATATTACCACAAGTATTGATATTACGGCAACTATTGATTTCCTAGTTGGCATCTTATAGTTCATATGATGATCTTCTAGCAATTAATTATGATTTACTTCAAAAAGATTTAAGGATTGTTTCAATTTATTATTGAGTTGATTACATGATCATACGTGGTTACCACATTCATGTTGTTTCATTTGAAGTTGATATATTTACATTGATGCTATCATGTGCCTTAATTAATTTGATTTTGATTTTAGTATAATACAATAAAAATAAGAAGAAAATAATATAATAATTATCTATCCCTTCAAAAAGTTGTGATATGAGTTTACTGGAATCGTGTTAGCTGTTGCTAACTCGCCTTTTGTCCAAATCTTGCCATGCGAAAAATTAAATTGAACATCTTGGCCAAATTGGAATCCACAAGCTTAATTACCCTCAAGGTATTGTACCTGCATAAGCAGATTTTATTCACAGCGAAATCCAGATTTAGCACGTCTCTAAAGCGTTACCCCTTTTAATGCTTAAAATACTGTTATTTAATGAAAACTGTTTATATATTATTAAGTTTATTTATTTTTATATAAAAAGATTCCGTATTAATTGATAATATGATCTTTCTAATAAAAACCCTACATTTAGCATTTTATCCCGTCAGGTTTAACAAATTGCTCATGAACATTGCGAAGTGATACTGGTCATTAACATTGAACGGATTCATGTCGGAACATTCGGAATAAGTATTGCCGTATCACGGTAATTCTTAATAAGTAAATCGTAATAAGTGGTTGGAGTTAAACACAAAGTTTAAGTTCCGGAGTTGATGCACAACATTGCATTAACATTGAACGGGAACATTAGTAATAAGTATTGCCGTATCACAGTTATTCTTAATAAGCAATTCGTAATAATTGGTTGGAGTTAAACAGAAAGTTTAAATTCCGGAGTTGATGTACAACATTGCATATATGGGTGGTGAATCGGTGATATGCCATAATTTTACCATGGCTCAATAACTATCAATAAAACCCTCACACCGGATTTTACTGATGGTTTACAGTCAAAGCATTATATATTGATTGAATGCAGAACAGTTGACTGCAATTTACTGATGGCTCACAGGCAAAGCATTATATATTGATCGAATGCAGTTGCCAGTTTATTTTATTGGGCTCTGAGAAATGACCGTGGGTAGCGCACACAACGACGAGATAAGAATTTAAGGGCATCTTAAATGCTATATAAATGGAGTTGAAAAGTGTTAAAGGCCGGTATTGATTGAATGACTTTATGAAGGTGCCTAAAATGAGTTAGGAGGTATAACATGCTCAAACAGAACTTGTAATAAATTACAAAACTAAGCATTTCTAAGGTTGAAACTTAAAAATAGAAAATTATTTATTTAATAGTCTATGTGCTAGTAAAATTAAAACAAGTGGAATAAGCAACGCAGTAGCTTAGTACCTGCCACTTATGTAAGAAACAATGTAAAGTAAATTAGCATCGTACATCATTCATGGTCATTTACAACTCCATGAGTGATTTAGGCGTTAAGTATCCCTTCGTAGTCTTATGAGAAATTTTTGGTAGACATGAAACACCTAACACTAGACACTACCATCCATAGCCTCATAAGCGATTTAAGGCATACATAGCCCTTCATAGTCACGAGAACTATTTTTTATAAGCATTATGCACCCAACAATAAAGTAGTAAGTGATATATTGATTGAGATGTATATAATTAACGCAATGTAGTGGACCATTCATAACTCAAGAGTCATTTAAGGCTTACAACGACCTTTATAATCTCAAGAGTGACTCAAGGTCTACATAGTCTATCATACTTCCATGAGTTATTTTTGGTAAATATTATGCACTAGTAGAAGAATAATAAATGTTGCATAATTTGAAATATACATTATGGATGTGGTGAAGTATGTTACTTCATGAAATGTAAAAATTAATAAATAAGCATTATAATACTAAAAACCATAATGCAAAACTATTATTGAATCTTTAACTTTTAAAATTATTTTTCATATTTAATATTATATTATGTAAAACAACAAAAAAAATTAAGCAAGTGGAATAAGCAACAAAGTTGCTTAGTACGTGCCTCCTAAAAAGAGATTGAAAATATATAGCAATAGGATAATTTTGCTATAAAAATATATGATAAAACAAATATAATTACAATTTGAAAGAAATTAAAACAAAAATGAATTAAAAAATGTCCATTTAAATACGATATAGGTTATTGCAATGTAGCATAAAACAAGCATATTCAAGCTTCCTTACATACTTCTAGTAATATTCTTGACTTATGTTATAAAAATATGCAAGTTTCTTTATAGACTAGCATAAATAGGAAATGAGAAATAATAGCTTATAAGACTATAAATTAATATCATTGTTGTCAGAATAGTTTATTTATATTTTATTATAAATTTATAATGTTATACAAATATGCAAGTTTTTTTTATAGACTAGCATAAATAGGAAATCAACAGAATTCAAGGCTTCTTAAACACAGTCGCCATTTTACGATTTGACCTTTCAACATTTTTCTCTGATTCTAGTTCATATTTTTCCACCCAAATTTTACACAAAACTTACAGGGTTGAAAATCTCTGTCTTATTTTGAGGGAATGAGCTCTTCCAGGAATGGCATGGCTGTGAATCGTAACTGATAGAATTAGCAGACGTTGATCTGGTTCTCCCAGAGATATTGAAACAGCGACAACTTTATGGAATTGTTAGTTCCTCATCATCAAGCAAACACGGGAAGCGCATGGCACATACCAGTAGATTCCGTTACCTGAATTTGTTTGGATGTCCAAAAAAAAATTTGTCGCAAGGCCATGGTTTGGCACAACCGAATATGTAAGTTGCCATGTAACATCGGCGAAAATGTTAATTATTGGCTAAGGAAACAGCTACCAACTAAATTGACCGACAAGAATGTAAAAGCTAAGACTCTTTAATTAATTGGATCTGATTACGAATATGACACGTGTGCGTGGAATGCAAGAAATTGTTCTATTGACCTACTTCTCTCGAACTTTCCTATGATCAAAAAAATTAGAAAAAAACAAGAGAGGTTAGAATAATAGCAAATCTGTAGCAAAGATGTGAAAATTACAAAAAAATGTGGGTTAGTGCACTCTAAAAGAAAATGGAATCCCTCCTCAATGCTCATAGACTTATAGAGAGCTGGAAAATCCTTGCTATGAAGCTCATGGGACTTCTTTATTCTCTTGGCTGTATTAATTTTCTTCTTTCAACTAATTAAGGCATAGAGATACTTTCCATCTTCTAAATTAGGGTTAATGACCTCCTTGTAATATCTTAATTTTCTTTTAACCTCTAAATATTTCTTTTCCCACATTTTCTCTTTAAACTTACATGTGATAGTATTTCTGAAGTTGTTGATATTTTGCAAAGTGACATTTTTCATAAGTCCCCAATGGTTTAACCAAGCTATGGCAGCTTCATGCAGTCCTCTCTTGAGCCGTAGATGATCTTCACTAGAATTAAAAATAATTTTAGAGAGTATCTAGTCTTCCATGTTATTTATCTTGTTATTGTACATCATGTACCTAGTCATAGCAATGCTTTCAATGGGGCGAAGACCTACTTCTATAAGAAGAATAGGATAGGGCGTATTGCTTTCAATTTTGAGGTTATACATGATAAAAAGCCTTTGAATTTGCTCAATCTTTCTCCACAATTCTCAAAAGATGTTATAACCCCAAACTTCACAATCTTACAAGTAACCAAAGGGACAAGAGTTTCAAAAAGGAACTTCTTTTTATTCCACATCACCAAGTTTGCTAATTTACAATTGTTTTCTAGACCTAAATAAGCTTCCCACCCTCCCTTAATCATTTTCTCAATGCTATAGTTCCAATTGAGCTTGTTATGAATATCAATTAAGAGATCTTTGTAAAAAAATGCTTCTTTCAAGTTATTATTGTAATATTTAAAATTACATTTCTTAATCTTGATAATCATAATTATAAATATTATATTAAAAATTACAAATTAAATAATAATTATTTATTTTATTTTATATTTTTATTAAATAAAAGAATAATCTTTATACTTATTACAAAATACAACCTTCAACAAATTAATACATAGTAAAATTGAATTGTCTCATATAAAGTTTAAAAAATAATCAAATTTTAAAACTGGTCACAAAACTGGTAAAGTGGTAACATAAGTATTTTTTATTAATTTTAAATTAATTAATAATTTAAAATATTAAAAATAACAAATTTTTATTATGCCTCGATTAATTTATTATACAATAATAATTGTTACATTAGCATTGTAAATTAAATATTATTATAAACAAAAAGTAAAAAATACAATTTTTTATTAATTTCAAATTAATTAATAATTTAATAATAAAAAATTAAAAATAATTTTTTTTTTTTATTATGCCTCAATTTCTTTATTATGCAATAATAATTGTTACAATAGCATTGTAAATTAAATAATAATAATATTATGTATTGTAAATTAAATATTGTAAAATAGTAAATTAAATAATAATAATAATAATAATAATAATAATAATAATAATAATATGTATTGTAAATTAAATATTGTTACATAGAGATATAATATAAATATTTTAAAGAAAAATCTTAAATTCACTATTTTATATGCGGCAAAGCTCAATCAAATATTAAGGTTATAATCTAGTGTTAAGATTATAAGATTTTAAAAGTACTATGCAGCCAGTTTTTTAAAATTTTGTATTTATTAAGCTAAGGGGTTAATCTTATAGCATTAGATATGGCATATCGTAGACCTTCAAGAAACGATTTAAGTGAATAAGAAGGAAAGTCGTGCAAGAACCGAGGTGTGAAAGTGGCACCCCATATCCATGGTTGAACTGTCTATTGTCATTATAATGCCATTTGGTTTAAGCCACCAGGTAGCATATGTTGGGCTTTCACAGTTAGACTCAAGGTATCAACCACCTCCCATTTGGATTCAGGGAGAATGTGTTGGGATTTCAAGTAAGTTATCAATTTATCACGTTGACCTGTCTTTATGGTGATGGGATTATCCTGTCATTTGATTTCAACTGGTAGAATGTGTTATTTTGGCTTTAGTAATTAGAATCAGTTAATGTGACAGGAGGAGAACAAAATAATTGACAAAATGCATCGCGTTAAAGTTTCAGATTTTGAAAAGTTAAGCCAAACCATCTGTGAACTAGAGGAGGCTATTCTTACAGGCGGTGCTGCCGTTAATGCCCTGCTTGATTATGAACGATAGGTGTATGAACTCATGGTGAGATCATACTTTCTCAGTTACACACTCCCAATTCACTGTACTGCATATGCTTTCATTCCTTAAAAAATATAACTATTTTTCCTGCTTATGCTTTGAAGAATATAATTGTTTTGCGGCCATGTTTGAGAAGTATCATTGTCTTTATCATCCCCAGGAAGAGAAAAGAACACTTCAACGAGAGCTAACTCGTGCAAAGATTACAGAAAATCAAGTGGCTGCAGCTGTAGTTGGCCACGAATGGAAGGATGCAGGCAACGACAAAGTCATCCCTGTAAAGCAGTGGCTAGAAGAACGACGCTTCATGTAGGTTCAACGGATTTGTCCAGTTGCTTTCAAAGTTTTTATTTCATGCTCGCTACCTGAAAGCTCCATACAATAGCATAGATTCCCCTTAATCTTAGGAGTGGGATTTCTGAAGCAGCTCAGCCTTGAGTTGTTCAAAACTAAAAAAATTATATTTGTTTTTCTCTTTCACCCAGAAATATCGCCGCCGAAAATGTAAATTACCTAGTATCTCTATTCTCTCCATGAATTTATTTTGTATTTGGATGTTCATTGCATGGAGTGCAGAGTGAAATGCAGCAGCTTTGAGACAAACTAGCCCTTGCAAAACGTACTGCTAAGGCTGAAGAACAACTTAAGGTATAACATATCATCTAATTTGCTTGCTTTGTATTTAATGAAGTGGTAAAACTGCAGAACAAATTCAAGTTAAGATTGAAAGTGTTGAAAGAAGCGGTGAGAGGTGGTGCATCTTCCAATGGAGTTGGCGCGCAACATCATCCAAGCAGAACGAATGGCTTTTCACGCTGCGGCCAGCTTATTTGTGGAGTTGACTCTGCAAGGACCTTGCCATCAAATGGCAGCAGCTTTGAACTAGAAATGAAGTCTTCCATTTCCAATGAAGCGACCAGGAAGTACTCTACTTCCAGTGTTAACAGTCTAGCTGAGAAAGAAACACAGGATCTTGCTGACGTTGATGGGAGTACGAATGGATCATCAGATTACGAGAAACAGAACGGGTTGCTGAGCCTGAGCCTGAAAATGGACGAAAGGATTCACTGGAAGGTGGGCACGTGGAATTATAAATAAGATAATAATAAAATATAATAAACGCTGATGTCATAGTAGCCATGTGTCAACTGAAAACCAGATACCAAACTCCAAGGTTGACATCATTCTTTATTGGCCAATTAGAAGTTGACAAAATAGCAAAGAAAAATATTTTGATTAAAATTTAAAATATTTTTTGGCAAAATCAAAAGCTAAACTTTACAAAACAGATTTTAAATTTTTGGTCAAAGGGAAACTAATACAAGGTCAAAGGGTAAGGGATTACAATATACCTGCTGTGGCAGGTATAATAATTTGGGAATATGTGGTTTCATCCAAAGCCGTAGCATACTAATGATAAACTATCTAAAAAATAATGGAAAACAGTTTGAATTTGACTTTATTATTAATTTAATATAGAAGTGATTTTCAAAAAAAAATTTACACGATATAAGTAAGTAACAAAATCATTTCCACAATTAATGAAAATAGAAATGTATTTGATTTTTACGCCGAGAGGCGCTCTACAGCCTAGTATAGGGGGATCTTTTTTAAGCCAAAATAAATGTCGGCCAAAAAAAAATCTAATATGGGGTAGATGTTGTAATCATCCTACCTAACAAAACAATAAAAAAATATAAATTTAATTATCCGTAAAAACAAACGTGGGTCAGGAAAAAAACACAATATGGGCGAGATGTTGTAATGTTTCTACCTAACAAAATAATAAAAAAAAAACAAATTGAATTATCTTCAAAAAAATGTTGGCCTTGCACATGGTTTTAAAACCATGTGCAACCTATGGTTTTATTGTACATGGTTTAGGAGGGCCTTGCACATGGTTTAAAAACCATGTGCAAGGCCTCCTAAACAACCCATGGTTTAGGAGGGCCTTCTAAATGGTTTTAAGACCATGTGCAAGGCCTCCTAAACAACCCATGGTTGTAGGAGGGAAAAATGTTTTAATGTTTGTTCCAAACAAAGTAAAAAATAATAAAAAATATTATATGTCAGCCATAAATAATATTAAATATTAATAATAAAAATATTATATGTGGACCTTAAATAAAAAGATGTGTCTTTTGGTTTGAATCAAATCAATGGATACCTAAGAAGATGTTTGCACTTGAGAGATTTGATCTCTCTTGGTGCTTGATAGAGCCTAGGATTTGGATCTACGCTGGTACATATTTACTTTTGTTTTTACCTAATGTGTATATATATTAGAATACTCTTAAAAAAAAACTTGATTTTAATATGATTTATGTAATTTGTATAACATATATAAATATGTAAGAAAGATTAAAAAAAAATGGCATACATTTAAGAGTTATAGTAAAATGAGCTTTTAGTTTCAAGATGGCCTTTGCAACATTCAACGAAGGTAAGAAGAGCTGCATTAATAATTTTCCTAAGAGGAACTTGGTCAATCATTTCGGTAAAGTTTAAAAAAAAAAAAAAAAAACACAAATTTTGAGAAGCTATGCTAATAAATATTGTAAGAGGAGTTGTTTTAAATATTTTTTGTAACAAGAGTTGCCTTAATAATTTTTGTAACAACTGCAAATATAGGGAAGTGTTTAAGGTTTTATGAGACTTGGGCAATTCAACATGATATTATGTTTGTGGAAATTAACACAGCCAAGTTTTTTAAAAAATTGCATTTTGTACTTATTGGTTGAGATTTAAAGCAAATTATAAAATAGATTTACATTTTATATTTACTCTCACTCTATGAAGTGTGTTTTAATTATTATATTTGAGAATTAAATTATATTTATTAAAATTATTAGCTTTGTAAAAAAAAAATTTATATATATATATAAAAAATTAAAAAAAAAAATTCTATGTTTAATATTCACTTTAGTAAATAGGGTAGATACTTAACTACAATTACTGATTTTTTGTTGATTGGTTTTGATTGCTGACTTTTCAAAAGTTATCAATTTGATTGAATATTTATAAATTAATCATGTATTTTAAGATATATTCATGTTTTATTTTTAATTTATTAATATTATTTAGATGATATTAATAGTTAATTATATTAATATTTTATTTATAAGTTTGTAGTTCAATTAGTTGGAGATTTTGGGAAATGATAACAATAAGTTTAAAAGGAAATTATAACATCAAGCATTTGCAAGTAGGGTTAATGTGGCATTAAGGGATGAAATGATTAAAAATCACATATATAAAATGGAAATTATGATTAAATAGAAATAAGGGTATGAGATTCACTTAGGAAGTTTGAGTAAATGAAATTATATATAAAGAGAGAGAAAGAGAGAGAGAGAGCGTGTGTTTTGTATTTCCTTTGACTTGTGTGTCTATTGGTTTAGACATTGATAATGAAGTTAAAATGTTAAAATATGTGATAAATTGTAGTATTAAAAGTGTAATACTTAGATAATGTACTTTGTCAAAAGTAAATATATTGTGCCATACACTAGTAATCATGTTCAGTAAATATACACCCCTCACATTGTGAAAATAGACTAAGGTATGATTGACGATTTAGGAGGCTAGTCATATAGATAATTGTGCAAAGTACTTATAGAGATGTTGTAGGCGGAGATCAATGATGTGCAGGTTAGTGATTCCACTATTGAAAACTTAAGTCATTACTTTAAATATTTAAGTCATCTCATTTTGTGTTTAGCATGAGACTAATAATATGTACTTGGTTGGTGTAGTAGCCAATTTATTGTATACTACACCATTCAAGATAGTGTTGGTAATTGAGTCTAATTAAATTTACTAATTATGGGAGTCATAGAAGTGAAGTGAATAATGGAATTAGTAGATCCAAAGGATGCGGAAGATTTGGTAGCATTGATTGATATGGTTTCAATATCATGCCAAGAAGAGAATTTTAACAATAAATAAACCTTGAAAGTGATAGGAATTACATGGGGTCATTAGAAATATACAATTGCACTTATGATTTACCTAAACCTACTATTGGTTGTCTTTTCTTAAATTAGTTGGTTTTATTTTCTTAAATTTATTATACACTAAAGGATATGATATAAGGGCGGCAGGCCTTTTGAATATTATGTCACTGTATATGATTCACTACGGTGTTAGGTTCATTTGTGCTTTACCTAAAATCTCAATCTATTTAACATATGGGTTTTATTAAGTCATTTTAGCTTTGGAATTATTAGGTATCTATTATGTACATCTTTAAAAGGATGGACTAGTTTTGATTGCTCGAAAAAAGTAAAGTTGTACGAGAGTTTATTAGACTCCAAATTTAGGCTTGGAGAAACCAATCATCCTCCTAAAGGTGCATATGCTAGAACTAATTAAGTTCATGAAATTAAGTGCATATATGAGTAATTAAGATATATAATGGAAATTTCTCATTTAATTAATTTAAAATATAATAATAATAATAATAATAAAGGGATTTTTTATTAGGTAATCATTGCTTATCAAAACATATATATATATATAGATAGATAGATAGATAGATAGATGATTTTTAAGTATTTCCAATAAAACAACACAAGTTGGTTGTCATGGTAAACTAGTAAACTTTTGTAAGTGGAATAAAACATTTACGTTAATGATTATGTGCAAAAGGTTTAATGAACTTAAGTGGTGTTATCCATAAAGTGGTTTTAAAAAATAAAAAATATCAAGAATGTTGGACTAATATACCAAATAAAATAATATAGTGAACAATTGTGATTTTCTTATATATATATATATATATATATATATATATATATATATAGGTGGCATGTTTCACTATGAGAGTGCTTAGTGGTTATGATCATTAAATATAGTCTAAAATATGATGTTTTCAAATCAAGCTAAAATTTTATTAAGAAACTACATTAGCATTGTAAGACCAATAATGGGAGAGTAGATTACATTGATTTCCTAGATAATTGAGTTGGTTTGCAATAAGTATGTTGGGACATGTAAAAATACTAATTTAATCAAATTAATTAATTAATTAACCAAATTTTGTTGAAGAGCAAAGATCAACACTGAACACTACTACAAGTATATGAAAATACTCAAAATTGTAAACCATGATTTAATAATAGGCATACAATGACTCCTTAGTTGAAAGGAAAAGTTTTCACATGCTACAAAGATGAAGATGATGATATTTCCTATGTAGAAAGGAATCTAAGACTCTTAAAAGCATTTCTCCATTGTTTACATTATCATTCCATTTCTGAGAGGGCTAAACAAAAGAATTGATTCAATTATGAATAAAAAGCCAATTCCCTTACTTAGATGTCGATTAAGGAAAACACCTCTAAACATGAAAGGGGAGTCATGAGTAAAATTTTTATTTAAACAATTAGATGGACTTAAATCTTATAGATCATTGAGTATTTAATGACACTAGAAAATATAATAGAAATTAAGGTTGAAAAGTATGGACTAAATAAGATTTTATAATAAATAAATAAATAAAATCATGTAAGAACTATAGTATTTACTATGCAAAGGAAGAGTGAGAAAGCAATAATATAAAGTTAAATATATAAGGATGACAAGGATGCATAAAAAAAATAAATAGGAGTGAGTACATAAGTAGTATAAAAGAAATTAAAAATAATTAAATAAATAAATAGGATTAAGAATGTATAAGTATCTAGTAAGAAGTATAGATCGCATTAATAAACCCTTATACGCAAGTTATTTTGACCTAGAGGTGCTAGATAAGTTGCATGTGACAACCTTGTGTTCCTTGTGTAGATGATTGTTTTGTAGATTTTTTTTTTGTTTTTGTTGATACGAAGTATGACTTTCGTAGTCTATGGAAGAAGGATACTCTACTCAACATTTAACTTATTCATATTTAATATTTATGACCTAGAGAAGACAATGATATTAATAACAATGACCAAGGAAACTTTAAAGTGACTACATTATAATATGTAGGTAAGTAGTATTTTTAGAAAATAATCAATGGAGCTAAGAACCTATAGATGAGTAATAGTAATACATTTACAACCTAATGAAATGTAATGTGAAGTGGCAAAGTATTCCTATGAATCATGATATATAAAATAACTACAAAGCATGCCGGAATGTTAAGTATTTGGGGTAACATATATTTGATGAAGCATAATGAAATCAAACCAATTGCATACATAACATGTAGTATGTAATATGACAACACATCCTTTGTGATGAAATAAGTAAACTTATATTGTATTAATAGCTTCATCATGGGACTCGCAAGGATAAGATGTTCTAGCAGTAAGGCATAAATATAGCCCATCAAAAGTTTTCCCTTAAGATTGTGATGACCATAACTCTAGGACGAAGTTTCTTGAAGGGTGGCAGTATGTAATGCCCCATATTTTTTTTTACATTTGGTATGTAAACTCTAAAATGAATTAACTCAACATTTTATTTGCTAGTATCTGTAGGAATTAGTTTGACTCACTAAACTATAATTAAGACATGATAAACCAAATTATATGTTGTTACTATGTTATGATGTCACCATGAATATCATGTTACTATGTTTATGCGGGTACGATGTTGAGATTATCATGGGATTCTTGTATTTTATGATGATATTATATGTTTAAATGTTTTCATTTATAAAATGTGAAATATATGATACGGCATATGGATAGCATATGGTGATGTGATTGATTGAATTGTTATATCTCATGTGTAGTTGTGATGAACTAAAGTTGTTATGTGAAAGGAAATAATGATGATAACATTGATTGATTGATGATCAAGTGGAAATGCTGGTTATTAAATGTCTATTTTTCAATACTAACCCATAGGGCATAAGGGATAAGTGATAACCAAGTACTGAATATGATGTGTGGATTAGCATGTACTTATGCAAAGTACCTTATTGACCAAACTGTTGATACGATGACACGTTCCAATAATCTTGATAGCAGCAGAGAACGTTTGGATAGGGTATAGAACCAGTATGTTGAGAGGGATGGATGTATTTCCCACCCTATGTTACTATGATACCTGGGGTCGTGGGAGGGCCATGCTGAGACACACTCCCCAAGTTGTTGTGATGACGACAGTTGGATGCCTGCTAGGAGAGGATAGGTCCGCTATTTAGCCGACACTCTTGCTCTCAGGTTCTTACGTGGTTAGGTCGGTGAAGCCGACATCCACTTCTATACTAGGAGAGGAAGGATAGGGAGGATGCAGATGTAGGTTAGGATGGGAGGATTTGTTAGTTACTACTATTGAGGGTTTAACATTCATTGATACTTAATTAGTGGTAGTAGGTACTATTCCTTGCACTTTATTAATTAAACTAATGGAAACCTACATGAGGCTAATAATAAGAAATATTAAAGGATTAACTAAATAATTGGGGATGCTAAAATAATTATGTTATATTTATGTGTGTTCTACTTGCATGAATGATTATTATTATTATTATTATTAGTTAGCATGTATGCAAAGAAAGGATGGTGTTTGTTATAGTGCATATATGATCTGTGCATACGCTGACCATGCATGCACACCTCATACATGCACGATAGTATTAATACAAACCATAGTTGTTATGCTTAAATAATTGTATAAATGTCATATATAACTAGTTAATGATGTATTAATCAACCTAGGTAATGAATGGTTACATTATTAATGTGTAAATAAGTGAATTAGTCATTGTATGTAAACACTGCAATAAACAGTTAAGATAGTTATCACTAATGTGAATCATCATAGACAAAAACATTCAAGAGTGAAAATTTTTATTGTTTAACTATTAATCAAGATTAATTAACCATTAAGGGTACCTTGTTCATTAATATAAAGATACTATGTTTATACAAATTTACTTATTTATTAAACAAATAAATGCTACTATTATTATTCATCATTAATAAAAAGAATCATTATTATTATTACATGTTATTATTGATCATTAGTTTAATAATAATACTAACAATGGTATAAGTATTGTTACACCTAAGGTTCATTGAATAGAATTAAAACGATTATTTAACTCTCCAAATTGTTTTACATGATTTATAAAATATATATTATTATGATTTTTATTGTTAGATGTTTAACCAAATGAAAAGGGATATTGTAACTTAATATTATTATATTATCCACTTTAAATGATTATTTAAATTCTATTTTGAAAATAATAAAACATTATGATTGAAGTAGAATGGATTGAGTAACAAGAACATAAATATCCTCTCCATGAAAGTTAGGGTAATTATTATGTCATCTACCACATTTAATTATTGAAGCGGTGCATTGAGTCATTGTTCAATGAAAGGTTTCGTAAACAAGCAAGTAATAACAATAATTCTCGAATAAATATACAGAAGTCAACTCAAAGTGTACCCACATAACTAAGCATTAAAGTATTTAACTGCTGAAAACAACCATGAATTGGATAACCATATTGAATAATTATTCAAAATCTTTAATTGTGTGAGGGTATTAATAATTTATAGTCCCAAAACATTATAGGGAAGAGGTGGAGTAAGAATAAAGTAAGGAAGAGGAAAATGGATATTAAAGGAAGGTCTCACGGAGGAGAAGGGGGTTGGTTTTCTTTGGGAAGAATTAGACTTAGTATTTTTTGGGGGGAGAAAATGAGGAAGACCGAGGAGAGGGTTAACTCTAGGATATGAGGAGGTGGCAAAACTCAAAGTAGGGAGGTGAAACTGCACTATAGATTGTGAGATTTTGAATTAAGGAAAGCTGCTATGGGGATTATCGAAATGTGGGCTCGAGGGTTAGGAAACCTGTTGGTTTCCTAAAGACAACACAATAAGTTGGTTGGCAGGGTGATTTTCTAGTCTGGTCAATAAGCTTGGCGAAGGGAATCTACCAGAGGAGGACACCAGAGCTGAGCTACAAAAACATTATATAAACTATTGAATCCAAGTATTCTGCAAGTATTATCTTATACTATTTCAATTCTTGTATGAAATGAAAATGTGCTTTATAAATTTTGATTTATCTCATAGCTATGTTGCACAATTATTTTGTTATAGAAATATGGCCCACATTTATTTTGTTAAAATAAAAAATTAAAATATCTGAACAAGGGATATTGTAAATATTCCATTATATTAGAGTAACATAAAAATCTTACAATTGATAAATTTAGTGGATCTAGTTAACAAAAAGACACTTTCTGTAAGTATTAATATATTCTTTATCATAATCTTTTCATAAAACATTCACATTATTACATCTTGCACTTAGTCATATTCTATTAGGCTTTTATCCATTAGTGAGTTAATTCTCCAAGGGGAGAGTGTGTTCTTTCTTCTTAACATACTAAAGGACATTCAGTAATTAAATGTAATCTTATACCAATCAATATTTGACACAATCCATTGTATGGACTCCACCCATATTTTTGGAAATGTTTTGCAGACATCTAGATATGTGTAATGTCTCGGTTTTGACCCCGTTTGCATGATGTATATAATGTAATTAATCATGGTGAGGAGCTCAAGGCAAAAGCTCCACCATCGATTTGGTTGTGTATGGTTCGGCAATGGGGATAGTTGCCGAGGGTTTATCGTGCTATTTGGCACATTATAATTCGGCATCATGTAAATCTGCACATCAAATAAAACTAAAACCACAACCAGCTATGGCAGTGCAACGTTGAATGAAAAGGGCATGATTCCAAAGGATAAGGGGTGGGGGATTTCAAACCTTGGTTATGGGGGAAAAACCCATGTTTTACCACCTTGTTGATTTTCCATCTTCCCTTGTCAACCTCTTCAATGTCTTGTCTTGGGTGGTTGAGGCAGTTATTGTTTTGAGAGTGGGGTGGCAGGACTGTCAGTCCCTTACCCGCGTGTCCACTCCACCCACGACTCCATTCTTGCCATGCCTGTTCATCCTCCTCACGCGGAGCGGTGGTTTGTTCATCTTCCTCATGCGTAGAGTAGGTTCATTCCTCCGGTGAGTCTGCTCACTCTCACGCAGGGAGAGGGACGGTTTGTTTTATCCTCGCGCAGGAAGTTGGTTGGGATCCTCACCGTGCGTGCTCTTTGTGGGCTGTTCGTTTCCCATCGTGGTCTGTTCCTCATCCGTGATCAAAGGGAGGCGAGTTCACTCTCACGGTTGTCTGTCCATCCACGTGAATAAGCGAAGCTGTCTCCCCTCACGCACAGGCGGGGAGTATGTAGTTTTTCCCCAGTTGGGGGATGTGTGAGTCTTTCTGTTTTCTTAATTGTCCAAAATGGACTGCTGTTTGCATTTCATCATGGTGATTGTGGTTGCTGCTACGTTTGGGGCTGTTGGAAGTCGCTTGGGAGTTGTTTTCCATGTTAGACTGTAATTGGTGAGTGGTTACGTGCGTGTAATTGTTGGTCTGTGGACTGCGCTATGAGTTTGGCTCTTTCCCTCTTTTGGGACTATGGATGGTTGCTGATCTCCACATCTGTTGGCTGTGTCTTTTTCCCTACTTTAGGGACTGTGTAGTTGCCATCGTTCTCATTGTATGTTATGCTGTTGATGCACCCTGGTTTGGGTTGCTGCTGAGTTGTTTTGGCCACGTTAGGGACAAGAAGAACTTCGTGTGGCCTTGCGGGCTGGAGCTGTGTTCCATCTTTTGTTTGGGATTGTATCCAGTTGTTTTGCCTTCTTCACAAGGCTGTGAAAGGATTGTTCTGCTGCTGGTTTGCAGTGGTGGACCCTTGGACTGTGCTGGCTTGGCCGATTTGTTGATGGCCTGGTAAACCTTGTGGTGTTGGTTTGCTGATTTTGTCTCCTTGGCTATGTGTAAGCCTGCATTGACCCTTATCCTTGGAGGAATCATGCTCATCTCGGGGGTGGCAGTGTGTTGAGACATTGATAAGCATGCTGGCCTATGGTTGGGTGGAACGTTGCAGTGACGTAGGTGGTTGCGGGATTCTTCATCGAAAGATAAGTGCTGCTGACTGTTTCTTCTCTGCAATTTAATCTATTGTATAATGAATTATGATGAACATGTGTTATGCTGGAAATGTATGTGTGTTACTTCCGCTGAATGTTGATTCATTCTGCATCTGTGTATGCTTGTAAGTTTTAACTCCAGCATTGATGTTTGTTTATGTTCATGGGGTTGTTTGCCCGGTTGCATTGGTGTGTTGGTCGCATCTTCTTCGCCGGTCTGAGGGACGGGGGGACGGGGACGTGACAATATGGAACAAAATTTAACAAAACTCGATCTACATTTTCATTATAAACTTTCGAAATCTGCAGTGTAGATCTACACACACAATATGATCGTATACCAATCAATAATTGACACATTCCATTCTACAGATTCTACGAAGCTTTTTGGCAACATTTTGCAGACATCAAGAATATATGCAGAGTCTCGATTTACATAAAAATACATGCAATGGCTGCAGAGTTTTAACGCATATCAGTACAGACATTGGGAGCCTTTGTAGAGTCTTGATTTACATAGAAACACAGGAAATGGTTGCATAGGTTTAACATATATCAATGCAGACATGTGGAACCTATGTAGAGTCTCGATTTACACAGTAATGCATGCAATGGTCGCAGAGTTTTAACACATATCAAATCCAACATTGGGAACAATGGAATACTTTGCACCTCATCACATATATTAAATAAAACACTCATGAGAGAGTCTAGATCGTAGGAAATCCCTGCATTCTACATATCTACCGATACACGAGGAACTAGGAAAAGTTTATTACACGGGAATTGTAGTTATTATTTTTATATATGATCATTCCCAACAAAATATACATATCTAGACCTATAAATGAATCTATGCAGATTTTACCACACATCAGTGGAGTTATCATTTTTAGATAAGATCATGCCCCAATCGAATCTATGGCTGTAACAATGGAGTTAACGTTTTAGGTAAGATCATGCTCCAACCGAATCTACAGATCTAGCATACTACGAAAGGTTTACCACGAAGCAATGGCGTCAATGTTTTTTGATAAGATCATGCCCCAATCGAATCTACAGATCTAACGGACAAATGAATCTATGCAAGTTTTACCACGCAACAATGGTATTAATGTTTTAGGTGATATCATGCTCCAATAAAATCTACATATCTAACATGCTAATGAATCTATTCAAGGTTTACCAAACAATAATGGAGTTAACGTTTCAAGTAAGATCATGCTCCAATCGAACCTACAGATTTAACATACTATACAAGGCCTACCACACAACAATGATTCAGATATGAAATGCACTTTTCAATAAAAACTAAATGCACACATTACCCAAAATGGTACAAAGGTATCATACCACGATCGAATAGAGTGAGCTCTAGCTCCATAGTCCTCAAAAGGTTTTACTTCTAGATCTTATTGAAGGAGGATCAAAATGGTCACAATTCGGAGTGTTGGGCTCTCGCCCCCTTTCTCCATATTCCATGAGTGCCTTCTTAGAAAGGAAACCCCTCCTCCCTCCTCTCTCTAAAGAATTGTAAGACTTGTAAACAAAAACCAAAGATTCTCAAATGGACAAGTGGCAAGGATTGGCCTCCAAGTTTTTCAATCAAGGACACCACTCCCCTGTTTCCCTCTAAAGTATCTCACATTTCTCATAACACGATTCATAAAACAAACACTTAAGTTTCTCAATTCATCTACTGTAACCTTACAATATATATATATATATATAATTGTTCTCGGCATTATCTTCTCTTTAGAGATTAACGTTAGAGAAATGCTAAAAATAAGGGTCTAAAGGTGCAATGTTATTTGTCATAACTCAGTTTAGACCAGCACACTTATTAATTAAGAAAATCTCATTGTCCTAATTAAGTAAACTATGTAAATGGTTCTCTTAATATCATAATGTCTTTTAGCCATAGATATTGATGTATATATTTACTTTAATTTATGTAAATCATTTTCCATCTTAATCATGATTTGATGAGCATGTAATTTACCATTAATTATTGTAACTAGCTTCAATTTTCTACCTCATCGAAATCATGATGACACTAGGTTAAATTTTTACTAAATCTTGAATACTTTACTCATCATTCACTCTTTCTCTCTAGTGGATTCATCCCCATTCGTTCTTTCCTTGTGACAATCTTTCAACCTCCTCACCCTATCACTTATGTCCGCAAAATTTTATGAAGTTAGAATCGGTACATAAAATTACATTTACTTACTTTAATATCTCGAATTTTGGACCTACCATTTCTAGGCATGAGCCTATTGATCATGATGATTATATTGATGTTTTATTTTTATATTGGGTCAAAGACCCCACTGCATACGAACATGATGATTTCCTTTATATATTTGGCGTAAGCCAATTCTTGATGATATATATGTATATATATGTTGGTTTTGTTGGGCGTGGACCTTGAAGCACATGATTGATTAAATGTTTTGTGTTGGGCGTGGACCCTGAAGCACATGATCGATGAGATGTTTTCTGCTGAGCGAAAGGCTCTGGAGCACATGAGTACTTACATTTGTGTTGAGCATAAATCTTTGGAACACATGAAAATATAATTGGTAATGTTGGGCATAAACTCTGGAGCATTCCATGTTGATGTTGAGCATAAGCTCTCGAGCATCGTATCCTTGGCCATTGTATCCCTAGGTGTATTGTACAAGTACATCCTAGCATTTAGTGTTGAGCAAAAGCTCTTGAATTGCACTATGTTTGTAACTCCCTATTATAAGCATTGATTATGGGCTCTAGTAAGCGCTAGGGGTTACTGAAAAGATTAAAATCACCTCTCAGTGAAAATGAATTGAGAATAATATTGATCTCATCATACTTATTTTTAAGTGATTAAATGAAATTTCGAATTTATGTATTCTCATCAAGTACTGAAGAACTACCATGTTATACGAGGGAAATCCAACATGCAAGGATGTTTAAAGTTGCCTAGCCTAGTAGACCTGAGTCATCTATCTACTTGACCTTCATAAAGAAGTGTCATTAAGTGTAGGAATCATGATACATGATGCCTGAAGATAAATGCTAACAAGTATTTTAATACTATGTATTTTAATCATAGTATGTATAAAGAATTAATTATGATTAATTATATAATTGATTAAAGAAAGAAGAGAAGCTCCACCAATTATTATTTATTATTAAAGGATTAATAAATAGCGAAATATCTATGAAAGATTTACTAGGAACTAGTTAAAAGTTCCTAGGTTAAGAATTGAAAATTACCCCATTAAATTAAAAATGGTTAAATCAACAAATCAAGGATTTATTGATTTAAGTGCCCCTTCGACAGAAAAGTCTGTCTATAAAGACTCAAGCCAAGAAAAGGCTTGGGGTTCTGATTTTTATCTAGGAGAATTATTATTATGTCTCTTTTGCTCTCAAGTGTTTTCTTGGAGAACTTTTCCTACAAGGAAAAGATGATTGGTTCAGAACTCATTACGAGTTAGAAAACTCTACCTTAGGAGCTCTAATCTACTTGCATGTTGGAGTCCATGTCGAGGGAATCCGGATTTAAACCACTAACTGTTCCGGGTCATGGTTGGTGATTTGGTCATCAAAGAGAGGTGAGATCTACACTAAATTGTTAATGCTGGTTATTTAAGTGTGCAAAGCTTAAAATTCAGGTATGAAACCCTTGAAAGCCTATTCTCTTTCTTTCCTAAATATTCGTTACTATTTATGTTAAGTAATGGCTACAATGTAATTTCCAATCCTAATGGTTAAGTTTTATGGTTAACAATCTGCTAGGGTTTGTATTTGTAATTTACTAATCTTAGGCTCCAAAATTTTTATTATATGCTTTAGAATTTTTATTATATGCTATTTATGTTCGGGGTTTGTATCTTTCATAAATGTTCATGTATTAAATGTGGCCAACTCTTCCCTAGAACTAGGGTCTGTTTTCTAGAACAACATCTCGAACTTTTGGTTTACTTTGGAAAAGACCTTTGGCACATAACTTGATGCAATAGTATTTAGTCAAGTTTACCATCTACCAATTTCGTCATCTCTTCAGCATAACGAACATCCCATTGAATTTGCATATCAGTGCCTCAGCGCGAGAGAATTTGACGATTTGTACCCTGAAGGTCACCTTTGATTCACTCTAATGCGATGTGAAGTGTCACAATTATAATTTTCATGTTCTCAATGCTTCTTCCTGCCACTAAGATGGTGATGGAAGTTATACAATTCTCCTTTAGAGTTAAAACTCTAACTCTTAGATGACATTTTTGTACGGTTTATACCGTATTTTGTTTATTTCTGGTCGACATTCAGAACTCTTGGCTGAAATTTTTGTGTTTGTTTAGACTGTAATTTGTTTATTTGTGGTGTCATTTTACTATCAATGTTTGTTAGCTTAGTCTGAAAGTTCTATGTATATGGTTTTCTCTTAAATTTTTATATATTTTTCTTTAAAAAGAAAGAATTTATTGGATTTGTTTTCTACATAATGGCGACCAACATCTTCTTCCTCCTTTGAAGAAGGAAGCACAGCTCAAAATGAAGGATAACGCACTTATGCCTAGTTCTGCTTGGATGTCATTTCCGATGCGTTTTTCTACAATTGAATTTTTTTTGTCTCCATCAAGTGTGTGTTAGTATATTGCACCATCAATATGTCCATTACAAGGTAAATTGTCTCCTTCCATATTTCAATTAGAATGGAGACATATTTGATTTCTGAAGATAGTCCTAAATAAATTTTACATATTTTTATTCTTTTACAGGAAGGTAAAACAGTCAAGAAGATCTCATAAGAAAGATAAAGGATGGCGAGTCGACACGATCTCATAAGAAAGAAAAGGGTCACCAGTTGAGATAAATAGTTGATTTCAATCCTTGAAATGTTTCAAGGATAGGTAATATCCTCTATGAATGAAAATATATGTCATGTCCGCAGAAATAAAGCATGGCAGTCTTTGACATACTATTTGCTTACAGAGATCCATCATTCTGTACTTGCAAATACTATTCCGTGATGAACTTGATTGGATTAAAGAATGAGTCTGAGTTTAGGTGTGGGAGGTGTGTCAATAAAGCTAAAGTCATATTTTTCACAGATGATAGAAAATGATATTTGTATAAATTTTTAGGATTTTAGAATTTTACGCAGAGGCGACATATCCCGATAGTAGGAAGAACGAATAGGTATAAAAGTGCATTATATTGCTTACTTTGATAAATAGGGAAATCGTTTACGAAAATTGTGTTGAACAACAAGACTGACACTTCTGAAAGGACTGCCGCATTATTTTTTCGGATGTTTCATCCAAATTACTTTCCTATTTTACTTTCCTATTTAATATGAGAAATGAAATATAAGTGGTTCATTTTCAATCCCTTGCATCTACTCTTTGATTAGTGGTCAAGTTGATCATTGCTAGGCGCAATGAAACCATCTTTTAAACCGTCTCCATAAGATTATTATGCTTATTTCATAATTCTAAACATATCTTTTGTATTGTTAAGTCATAATCGCAATATATTCTTCTTGGATTTAGGTCTTGATGGTGTATCACTGATCTTGTTACTTGAGTTTATTACATTTTGAGCCTCCAAACAATCAAATATGGTATTCATATACTCATGAAAACATGCTATGTCTATAAGGATTTAGATCTTTGTCTCCATTGGGTTAGGTTTATGCTTCTTTGTCTTATGTCCTTTTTTATAAACTTACTTCTTAGTAAATTCCTACTATTTTTTCCCTTGAACATTGCTTTGCACTCTTAGTGAATATTTAAAAACTATTATTAAATATACAAATTCCTCCACTTGTGAAATATCTTTGCTCCTTTCATAAACTACGTCCCAACTATAATGTTTCCCCTCACTTATTTAATGCCACATTCAAAGTATTTTACTTTGGAGAACCTATCTTGAAGAAACTATATAATTAGACATTTAATTATCTTGGAAAATAATTATTTAAGTTTAGAACTCCTCATGCAACAAACGAGTTAGTGAAAGGATGCATAATCATGGACTCCTTTAAAGACACTTTAGATGCCACATAATACTGGAAAAACCTAGAACCTCTGAATTTAGGTGAGAATTATGGGTACTTCCCCAACATATTTGGAGATGAAGTAAAATGACAAAAGATAGGTAATTGAATTAGATTTCATAATATATCATATTTATGCCAAAAAAATGTGTGTAAATGATTATAAAATTAGCTTACATGAAATTGGGTTTTCAAATTTTTCAGCACACCATAACATATATGTTTGTGCGGATGCAATAATATATGAGCTAAATGATGTCAATTTTGGATAAAATATTGCAGACATATAAAAGACATATGGGCCTAGTGTAACAATATTTGTTCAAAAATTTTCATTAATTATTTATTATTATTATTAATTATTCAAGTGAGAAAAACTTTTAATGAAAACGTTATGTGCGGGTGCAACACTTAAGGGGAAAAAATTAATGAAATTCTTGATTTCTATATATAATATTGTAGAGGTTGCTCTCTTCTAGTGCACCATATAGTTTTCTTGGAAAATGTTGAAGGAAATCAAAAGTTATATAAAAAAACAATCGATGTACCTATTTTTGAAAACTAAGATGTGTCATTTAGAAAAATAATAATAAATAAATAAAAGATACATTTGAAGGAAAAAAATACATAATTAGAATCATAAGTTCATACTCTACGATATTATGGATTTTCATAAAAAAAAAATTAGTTTGTCAAAGAAAAACATGCCATCGAAACTGAGCATATTGATAGAGTTCTAAAAGATACGCAATAGTCGTGGTTGATTTCTCCTAGCCAATAGGTTCGAGAGTCCGAAGTTATTTGTGAACATAATGCCAAACCTTATTCCCGTCGAGTTTTTAAATTTTAAAAACGTGCATATGAGTTATAACACATATGCATTTTTGCGTTATTCATATTGCATATGCCTTATAATGCATATGTGTTTTTGCTTAAGTAGCTTGGTATGAGAGTAAAAACGAGTAAATACCAAGTTAGTGGATAGTATTTGGTAGAAAGCCCATCTAAAAAGAAAAGATCATGGTAAATATTGGCCCCTCCAAAGAGGCTTAGTGTGGAAAAAGGATGATGCTTAGCCTAAAATTTGTGAATGGTTGTGGATAATGAGGTCAGATTATTGGAGGTTCAAGACACTTGTCCATGGCACTTGTTCATAGCACTTAAGACATAGAAGATGATTTTTAGACTTAATGATTGACTTTTATTTCCTAACCTTTATCTAAGGCTCCAAACTCATATCTAGCTCTAAAATATTCCTAATGGTACCAACACATCCACTATGAGGATAAAAATTGCGAGATCATTTATGTTGTTTTGAAGCATTTTTCTTTTCTTTGGACACATAAAAGCATAATTTAGGGCCTAAGGCCAAGGTGCCATCTCTTGACTATGTTGAGGCTCTGCGATGTATACATTGTGCTCAAGAACTCATCATCATAGTAATATTCCCACTTGGAGGCCAAATATCTTCTTAGGACATGATTTTTTTTGTTTAAGGCAACATTCTTGGGTCAAGATTCGTATAACATTCATTTAGGGCCTACGACTTAGGGTTTCTCCCACAACTATGCCCACGATATGCTCATGAGGTCATATATGGTGGATCAAATTTCATTCTTAAAATTATATTCTAAGAAGTTTTCTGTATGGTACAAGGCCTAGGTTTCCTACCTTAATAATGTCCAAGATCCATGGATTCATATCTACTATCTAAAACCTTCTAACAACATCCATGTCACCACTCAAAGGAAAGGGTAACTTCAAGAGGTCATGGCTGGTCATTTGAGGTGTTTTTCATGGTCATGGATTCCTAGAAGTTTTTTTTAGAGTCCAATCCCAATGTTCACCCCCCCATTAATGTCGAAGGCCACATGACCCATACTTAGTTCTTGTAATTCATGTGAGGTGATTCGAGGTATCATTTTAGTCCTTGGATGGATATAATATTCGTTTATGGACTAAGGGTTGGGTTTACTTCATTAACCATGTGCAAGACCTTCAAAACCATGTCTACTATTTAAAACCTCTCGATAGAATGATTATCCCAGTTTTTGGTTAGAGGTCCTCAGTTGTAGTTTGAAGTGTCCTTATTGACCTTCAATGACTAAGGGATTCATTTACGACCCAAGGCTTGGGATTCCTCTAATTTCCATACATATGGCACCGATACCCCTAACTACTATAAAAAAATCTCCAATCAACCGTATATCCCTAATCTATGTCCAAAGACCCCCTAGAGAGGTCATGTGTGGTGGCTTGATACATTATTCTTTCCTTTGCATCCCTTGAAGCTTCCTTTAGTGTCTACGACCTGTGTTTCCTGATCGCTCAACCATGTGAAAGGTCTCTAAACCCATCATTAGTGATTAAAACAACCTAATGGTGTCAATGCCCACACACAAAGATAATAATGGCTTTAAGAGGTAAGATATGGTGTTTTAAGGTGTTATTGGTATCCCTAGATGCCTAGAAGCTTTATTTCAGGGATTATTTCAAGGAACCATACTTATTTAAAAGTGTATAAATGTTGGTGAATCTTACCAATTCTTAAAACGCCAACTATAAAATGTTTGACGATATTTAAAAAAAAAAAATTTAATTTCCAAGGATTTTATATTGTTTATATTATAATTTGGTGATTTTTAGGGCGAAAAAAGTTTACCCAATCAAAATTGGGTGAAACAGGGCTTCAAAAAATGGAAATGACGAATTGTTTTTTGGAGGAAAACCCTTAAAAATAACCCATGGGATAAATTTCTCCCCTAAATTTCTCCCTTCTTTATTTAGGGCCTAAAGTAGAGATTTCATCCCTTCACAATGTCTAAGACCCCAGGGCCCTCCCTTCCACTTATATTTATTTCCCTCCCACCAATCCCTTCCCTTTATATTTTTCCTCCCTCTATCCCCCCCCCAACCTTATATCTTTCCCCTACCCATCCCTCCCTTCCCCTTATATTTCTCCTCCCTTCCTCCCACCCATATATGTCCCCTACATATCCCTCCCTCACATGATTACCTCTACACCTTCCTCTCCCTCCTTTGACTCCCCCCACCCTCTTAACCAATGTAATGTTGGGCCGTGGGCCACCCCATAGACCGTCTAGATGGAATATGGGGAGTCTAAATGGTATTATAATGGGATAAGGGTGCCACTATAGGTTTTTAGATTGGAGGGATGGGTCTCTAGACATTGACTATAGCCATCGAAGAGAATAAAATAAGTCCCTAAATCAACACACATTCCTTATAGATGGAATACTTTACATTTAGTGAGACATGGGTGTCATTATGAGGTTCTATGCACTAAGGATGGGTCTTAGGGTCTTAACCACAGGGTGATTCCATCAAGATGGGTAACATTTTTTGGCCAAATTTGGCGATGAAAACTTGATTTTTTACTCATGTGCTAGATAGAAGCCCTCAAAACGCATATATGCCATGTGAATTTTGACTTGAAGTAAAAAAACAAATTGTAGAATATTATGTTGGCTTCATAGTGATATTTTTTAAAAAATATTCCGATGTCATTTAATGTGTGAATTTTTACATTTAATGAGCTGTGTGACCTTAGAAATTTGAAGAAGCTAATAAGTGGCTCGTGTCCACGTAGAGTAATTCAATCTTGCATTAATAATTTAAAATATATATATATATATATGAGCATGATCTACATAAAATACAGTGTGATGTGCATTTTTTTTGTTAATTGTTTTCATATTATACAATTATTTATTATTTTTTGAAAGTGACCACATTCGATTTCAGCATCGTTTTAAACACATATTTGTCCACGTAAAGTAAATTTTTCTATTTTTTCAAAAATTGAAAAACCAAAGATACCCTTTTGAAGAGGACATGTCGATATGTGATCTGTGCATTTTAAATAATTTTTTGGCTGTGCATTTTTAACTCTGTGGATTTTTCTTTGAGCTGCTTTGAAGTTGCAGTGTGGTTTTCTAAGTATAAATTTTAGAAGTAATTAAAAAAAAAATTTCATATGAATGCCAAAATGCATGTATGATACCTCAATGGATAGAAGATTCATTGGTGAATTTATTGGTATCAACTCCGCTCAGTTATGTGCTAGGAATGGCAGGGTGTACACCTCTACAAGGCACAGAAAATTTTTCATTTGTTTGAATGTGGGCTAAGTCTATTTTCTTAATCCCTCAACCGAGGTATGAACCTCGACCAAGGTATTTAAATACCTTGGTTGAGGTTTTAATGAAACCTCGACCGAGGTATGAACCTCGACCAAGGTATTTAAATACCTCGGTCGAGGTTTTAATGAAACCTCGACCGAGGGTTTGTAAAGCCCTCGACCGAGGGTTTAACAAACCCTCGGTCGAGGTTTCGTTAAGACCTCGACCGAGGTATGAGCTCGGTCGAGGTCCTAGTCATGTAAACTCCTTTGGAGAAAAAGCCCGGGAGTGAATTCAAACATTAATGACACTCCAACTACACACCCAACCATCTTTCCCACCCGAATTTTTGATGAAACTCTATATAAACATAATTCATACTAAGCTAACTCTATCCTTCAAAATTGCCTAATTTCTTTGAAAAAATGTTTGTTTTGTAATACAAATTTAGCATTGTAGATTGTTTTGCAGGTATCAATTTGGATTGTTGATCAATCACAATGGGAAGCAACCAACGTCGAACAAGAAGAAATGAAAGAAATCAAAGAAAAATTGAAGAGAAAAGAGAGAAAGATAAAGAAAGGAAGAGGAGAAAAAGAACAATCTTGAGAGAAGAAGAAATTCCAAATGAAGCTATGATGGAGGAAGCAAATCCCATTGATATAGGTATAATTTTAAAGTTATGCAATTTGATTTTCATTTTCATAGTTTACAATTTCATGGTTTACAATTTGATAGTTGATAAATTTTATAGTTTACAATTTCATAAATTTCATATTCATGTAAATTTCAATTCCATAGTATTAGATAATTCACATATATATATTTTCATGAATTTACAATTTGATAAATTTCATATTTAATATAATTCATTTTTATGTAAAAAACAGAAGATAACAAATGATTTAATATAAAAAACAAGTATATAACCATAAAAAATTCAACAAAATTAAAAGAAAAATTATTGAAATAAAAATTTGGATAAGATAAGATTTAATAAATAGAGAAAAAAACTAATTATAAATTTTTCTATTTTGAAATAATTCATATTTACAATTTCATTTATTATCATTTGATTAAAAGTGTGTTGTTTGCACTATGCATATATATGCAAAAGAAGAAAAACTAGAGATACAAATTCATTTATAATTGTTTTTTTCATTTTTTTGAAATATGTGATATTTGTCTATACATACATAAGTCACAAAGTTGATTAATTCAATCAAATGAAATCATTTATGATATCATAAGTCATAAAATGATCAAATCAAATTTAGATAAGATACAAGTTCATTCATGATATTTATTTCTTCCTTCAAAATATGTGATATTTGTCTATGCAATAATAATTCTAAAAAGATGATATCAACCCCTATTTTATGATATTTGTATTTTAATCTATGATTTTTGTTTATGCATTCATAAGTCACAAAAAAATTAATAGAGAAAAAAACTAAGTATAACTTTTTCTATTTTGAAATAATTCATATTTACAAGTTCATTTATGATCATTTCATTAAAAGTGTGTTGTTTGCACTATGCATATATATGCAAAAGAAGAAAAACTAGAGATACAAATTCATTTATAATTGTTTTTTTCATTTTTTTGAAATATGTGATATTTGTCTATACATACATAAGTCACAAAGTTGATTAATTCAATCAAATGAAATCATTTATGATATCATAAGTCATAAAATGATCAAATCAAATAGATAAGATACAAGCTCATTCATGATATTTATTTCTTCCTTCAAAATATGTGATATATGATATCATTTATTTCTTCCTTCAAAATATGTGATATTTTTCTATCCACTCATAAGTCACAAAAACAATCAAATCAATTAGATGAGATGCAAGATCATCCATGATATTCATCATTTCCTTATAAATATGTGATATTTGTCTATGCAATAATAATTCTAAAAAGATGATATCAACCCCTATTTTATGATATTTATATTTTAATCTAGATTTTTGTTTATGCATTCATAAGTCACAAAAAAATTAAATCAATTGATCGCAATACAAACCTGGCCATGATATTTGTATTTTCCTTAGAAATGTGTGATATTTGTTTATATATTCATAACATTGATGAAAATAAATCTTCAAATTCAATTTCATAGTGTCAAAAATGATATGGAATTAAGCATAGAAACATATAAACACATAACTAAACATATAATTGCAAATTAAATTAAGTGGCTCATGCCCACGTAGAGTAATTCAATCTTGCATTAATAATTTAAAAAATATATATATATGATATGGTATGTATTCATTTTAAGAATTAAATATATAATGAAAAATTGATCAATCTAATGTACAATTTGCATTTATTTATCAATAACTAAGAGCAATTATTGGAAAATGTAAGAGTCTCTTATTTGCTCAGAGAACTAAACAATTTATCTAAATTCAATCAACTTATGTAGGGATAGATCCTATCCAGCCATCACAGGATCGCACACCCTCCGATTTCTCAAGAGTAATTGGGAGCTTCAATGACGTTGGAATGTCTGGAAATTGTTTAAGTGGGTTGGATGATGCCACGCAAGAAGAGTTCGGGAACCCGAACCGTGATCGGACAATTAGAGAGCATGTTAGTAACATAATGAAGTTGCACTTTGAACAACAATAAGTGATTACACAAGTTCAAATCCTACATGGATTGATAAAACAAAAAAAAAATTAAGTGTGCCACAAAGTTGTTGGGTTTTAAGGATGTTAAAAATAAAAATGCATGTGAGAATGTAGTAGAAAATGTAACAACTGCACTTTCTGCATTTGGAAAATCAAGGAAAAATGATATTAGAGCTGCTCGTAGGGAAATTACAACTGCTATTGTTGCACGAAGCACCTCAAAAAATCGAATGGTCACAACAATGTCAAAGTTGCTCCACACTAGATTCAGGGTAAAGATAGATGAAAATGATGAAGTTGCTTGTTGGGCTCTTATTTGTCGAGAAGCATATCAAGACAGGATGGAAGAGGGCACCAGAGAGAAGGTGATAGAGTATTGGGACAGCCATTCTTGTGCTATACCAGATTGGAAACATGTCTTGTGACAACATTCTGGCAGAGGTGTTTATAAGGAACATTGCAAGCATGTTATCGAGATGACAGGAGTTGCGTTGTTCGAGGAATTCAAAGAATCAAATCCAGGTGTGCATTTCTCATTTAGCATGTTCAGTAAGTTGAAACCATGGTATATTAGGCTGAATACGATTCGGGACACTTTTTGTTGTCGATACGACGTTGAATTTCAGCTATACTACGACACATTTGTGGATTTTTGTAAAAAACATTGGGATGGTGAACCATCTCCTCACACAGTGCGGAATTTTATTTCTATGATACTATGCAATAGAGATCCTGAAAATGTGTTTTTCTTTAAAAGGTGTGTAGGTGGGAGAATATGCCATGAATGTGGTGATTTGGTGTTGTTCCATAGGAAGTTTCCTATCGATCCAACACACCCTGGATTGTCAGATATCATAGTTAAGTGGAAGAGATATGAGTATGTCTCCATGAATCCATCATCTTCTTCGCATGTTCCATCTAAGAGGATTGACTTGCTCGAGGATGAGATTCCTATTTCAGACTTCATGGAAAAGTTTCAAAGTCAGATTTACAAATACATCAAACACTCCCACAGGTATAGGTGGCAAGCCTTAGAATTTAAACATTCTTGTGAGGTTTTTCAGCCAGGCACAATCCTATCGGTGGTAGACTTTGCTGAGAATTACACATTTTCTCCTCAGAAAGAGATACAAAGTGAGTATTATCACTCCGACCAGGTCACCATTTTCGTACATGTATTGTATAGACATGCTCAAGCAAGCATTGATGGTACTAGGAATAATGCTCCTCAGTCACGTGATGTGATCAAGGAATATCATTTTTATGTTAGTGATGATTGTGAGCATGACACGTTTTTTGTTCAACACTGCTTTGGGTTGATTTATGATTCGTTCAAAAATAATGGGGTGTCATTTACAGAACACTGGATTTGGTCAGATGGGTGTGCGGGGCAGTTCAAATTGGCACGCTCATTTTATTGGTTGAGTCGCCTTCAAAAAGAGACTGGAATTCGACACACTTGGAGCTTTTTTGAAACAAGGCATGGAAAGGGTGAACAAGATGGCGCAGGTGCATGTGTGAAACGAGCACTTCGGAGGTACCAAATGAGTCATAGTGCATCTCGACTGAAGTGCTCAGCAGAGGTAGTTGATTGGTGCACACAAAATTTGGGTCACCAAGGTCACGAACAAGCAAGGCTGGTTCGTAGGTAGGAACAATATATATATTTCAAAAAACAACTTATTTGGAATTTAATAAACGTGTAACTATATTATATATATATATATATATGACGGTTTTTTATTCAATGCAGGTTTTTTGGGGATGTTTCCCTAGGCAATGTGAACAGATCGATGCCATGGTATTGCGAGACCATACCTGGCATGAGAGAACTGCATTCAGTTCGCAGTAAAGACATAGGAGACATATTTTCCATTGAAACACGAAAGTATGCGTGTTTCTATGAGTTCTGCATTGAGGCCAATGGAATGGGGGTTAATCATTGTGTGAACGATGCATATGTCAAAAAATGGAAATATGTCCGTCTTAATCCAAAGGGGCCACATCCAATTCCGACATGGCAAGAGATGCACGCTGATGAGGCTGTGGTTTCACTGGATCATGACTGGGTTTCTGACTTGGTTAAACAAGGTACATGTTCATTCATTAACGAAATATGGGTTTTCCTTTCACATGTACATTCAAGTTTCAAATAGTTGATTGAATGTTTGAACTTGCTTTCACATATATATATATATATATATATATATTTAAATATCTATTTAATATTTGAAAATCTTGATGCAAGTGATGTATTTGTTGTGATTGCACCACCGGGAAATTACGAGCATGTGGCATACTTTTTAATGCAATGTACACAGATCAAAAGCAGGTTGGTGCGGCCCTATGTTGATGGGGAGTTCACGTACCAAGTTGGTGACCTAGTTGTGATGGGTCACTTCTTTGAAAAAGTGAAAAGACAAGGGGATTACATTATTTACAGAGATTTTATGCCTGAATACATATCTTGTCAGTATAGTCATTTGGTGGTGGCAGCTTGGATACATCTCATTGAAATCAAGGTGAAGAGGGGTGAACCAAAGAGATGGAAGATGCCAGTAGCTAACCATGATCGTATTATGGAGACATGCATTCCTATAACCCATTGGCCGGATGAATAGAAGTTATATAGATTTTTATTTAAATGTTATTTTTGTAAACTTATATCTATGATTATGTGCATTAACTCCAAGTGCTTAGAACAAAATGAATTGTCTTATCAAATTTTGCAATACATGTAATGACATGTTACATGAATGAATGTAGCCATTCCTTTGATATGTTTTTTTAAGGTTTATATTGTTTTTAAAGAATATATAATGTTTTAGAATATATATAAAATTTATATATTTCTTTCTTTAAGTCATTGTACTATCTATTAGATTGATTAACCTCTATTATTTCTACTCTAGGTGAAGCCATTTCTATTGGATTTGTATTCTTCATATTCAACATCGTGGTTTTAGTAGTCTATGAAACTTGTATCCACTATGAGTTTCCTTCTTTTGTGAATCTGCTTAACTCTTTATTTGTCTTTTCTTATAATTTGTTGGAAACTAGGACCCATGGAGAGCATAACTCATTACTTGTCAACTTTGTTGTGGAAGATATTTTCTTCAACGGTGTCTTCATGTGAAAGACCCCTCCTTGTGGTGTAAAAACCCCTCCTTAGGGTATATAAGCCCCTATTATGTCGCAGTATTCCCCTCTGATGTCACAATATTCTTTCATGTCAAAGCTTCATGAGAAAGAACCCTATAGAACCCCCTTCTATTTCATTATATTTTATGAAAAATCCCTAAGTGTTTCGGGTATAGGTAGGCCTAGGTGCATTGGAGGGTCATTATCCTTGTCAAAGCCCTTATTATTACTATGTTCATTAAGTTAGATCGGCCCAATAGGTCTCCCATGTCTCATATAAGTAGCGCTCACCTTCCATTCATTTCATAACACAAGTCTCGTCACATCTTGCCCTCTTATGCGAAGTTGGAAAAGGAGACATGAAAACTTGGTGAAGGATAATAATGAGCATTTCGGCTTGTTTTTAAGGTTTTATTCTTTTTGTTCTTGGTTTCTCTTTGTTAACTGAATTTGAGGAAAGTGGACCCAATGAAGACAAGAAGGCAACAACAAAGGGAGTTCATCTTCTCCAACTTAATGAGGCAAGTTATGTGATTTTCAAAGTTCATTGCTTTATGTACATAGTGTATATCATGTAAATTTCTATTGGAGGAATCATTATTGTATTGTATATGTCATTGAAAATAGTGCATTTGCCATTGTAAAAATCTATTGTAAAAGCATTGTAAAAGGAATTGTAAAAGCATTGAAAGAGGCATTGTAAAAGCATTGAAAGTGTCTTTGAAAATCATTGAAAGAGACATTGTAAAAGCATTGAAAAATCTATTCTAAGAATCATTGTAAGAGGCATTGTAATTAAGAAATTAAAGAGCCATTGTAAAAACAAGTATAAGAGGCATTGTAAAAACATTGAAAATCCATTGAAAATATTGTATGGCTATTGTAAAAGGCATTGAAAGATATTGCATCGGGCCATTCTAAAAATCATTGAAAACTATTGTATGGGCCATTAGTAGACATAGATAGTGTGACAATGATAGTGGCAGTGATAATATAGTGCAGTGGTATAGACAATTGTCACAACCCCCTTATAAAAAAACAAACGTCAGTAAATCCATGACTTCCTGAATTGTTGCAGGACTTCTTTTTACCAAGAACAGATACCTCACATTATATATAATTTAATATTGATCAAGTAAATTGTACTTTATAATTTAAAATTGCAAATTGTGACTATCACATTGTAAATTGTGATTGTAAACTTTTTTGTAAATGAAATCAAATTTTATATATTCAAATTGTAAATTGTAGAGTTGTAATTTAAAATTTTGTAACATTTTAACATTTTGTAACATTTTAATTGTTAAGTTATGTTAAAATTTGTAAGTGTCGTTCTATTGACAATTTTGCAAACTTGTAATTTTTTTTACAAATGAAATGCAATTTAAAATTGTACTTGCAGTCTATTAAATTAGATTGAATTGTAGATTGTAAATTCTTGTCCTTTATTTTGCAAATGAGATTAATTTTCTAACATTATAATCATAAGTTATGTTAAATTGTGAGTTTTGTTTCGTACATACAATTGCAAACTTGTAATTTTTTTTTACACATGTTTAATCAAATTTAAAATTGTAGTTGTAAATGTTTTTTGTAAATTAAATTGGATTTTACATTGTAACTGTAAATTATAGAGTTGTAAATTTTCTAACATTTTAATTGTAAATTATGTTAAAAATTTTCTAACATTTTAATTGTAAATTATGTTTAAAATTGTACTTACAGTCAATTAAATTAGATTGAATTGTAGATTGTAAATTCTTGCAAACTTGTAAATTTTTTTTACACATGTTTAATCAAATTTAAAATTGTAATTGTAAATTATGTTAAAAATTGTAAGTTGCGTTCGATTGACAATTTTGCAAACTTGTAAATTTTTTTACAAATGAAATGAAATTTAAAATTGCGAAGGTAATTTGCAACTAACTAACTAACTATAACTTGTAAATTTATTTTAAACTATAACTATAAATTTTAAACTTTAAACTATAATTTCAAATAATTATTTAAACATTTAACAGTCCATCATGTTCAAAAAATAGTCCATAGATAACAACATATATATATCAATAATCATATAGTCCAAAATAATAAAGTCCACAAATAACAAAGTCTAAAGGGAACCCCAGGCCAATCATCCAAATATAGATCATCACGACCACTACGGTTGACTGCAGTATGCCCGTGGCCTTCCTCATCCGCCCGACGAAGAAGAGAGTCCAGGTCTGACAACTGTAGAATTTAAAAGCGTGAACTCTGCAAATCAGTTACATCCCACATATTTAAATTACATGTACAAGGTGACAAAATTAAATATATATATGAAACATAAATCTATGAACTCACCTCAGTGGAGTTGAGTGTCAGATCTGGGATGCTGTCACTCACCTGCCTAGATGGGCCTTCACCAGCAACCGGCTGGTGAGCGGCAACCCACTCATGTGTAAACATCAGGGCAGCTCCAACACCCTCTTCTGCAGCTGTATGTATCTGTGTCTGTTTCCATGACATGAAAATTTAGTTATATTAATTAATTACAATTTGAACTTGAGAATTACAATTTGACCATGTAAATTATAATGTGATGATAAATATGCAAACAATTTGAACATAAATAACTTACCTCGTCGACTTGTGTGCCGTGAGTAGGAGACGGGCGAGACTGTGTACAATCCTGTGTGGGACCCTTGCCTTTATCTTGTACAATCTGAACAAGATAAATGACGAAAGTTAGAACAAACCATTTAGTATTACGTGTACAACAATTGACTGATTATGAAATTCAAATTAAGGATGAATGTTAAAACATACCTCACCGATGTTCCCTGTCGGAACGTGGGCAGGACCTCCAACAGATGCGTCGCTGGCAAAAAGGACCTCCATGAAAGTGGGCTCCTGCATGGAGATATGACACAAAGCAATGCATTAGTTCAAAATATGATTCATTTGAGTATACATTACAATCAAGACAATCAAATGACGACATACAATTTGATATTAAAACATTCAAATGAATACGTAATTGTATAAAGATATACCTGTCCCATCGGTTGAGGCCTGCATCTCTGCTGCAATCGAAAATATGCATCACGGGTTGTGATAGGATACTCGACCACTATCTAGGGATTGAGAAGGCAGATAACATCATCGTCCACCCACTATAGCTCAGGATCTATAGGAGCAGTGGGTGGTCTGGCTCTCTCTTCCTGGACAGCCATCAGGGCACCATGAATTGCCATGCGTGTGGCCTATGCCAGTGAACTCCGCTCCTCAGTCACCAACTGGGACTGATAACTGACGTCCTCTTTCCTAAGAAAGGTCCTTATAGGGATTCCTACCAAACACTCTGGCTCCTGCTGAGTTGCAGGGTCTCTCCTAGCCCCGGGACGCATCGCACTACGTCCCCCACCAGCACCATAGAAGTTCGAGGGTGTGCTGGTGTAATCTCGGTGCATCCCCAAGACAAAATCTGCATATATATGGTTTGCAAAGTACAGTGGGACCTAGTGATGGTGGGGAAACATGCCCCATGCTCTAATGAAACTGTCATAAACAAAACGCGCTGCAGCCTCTAGCTTAAACTCCCTGAGTCTAAGCGGTTGACTAGCAGCATGGTCAGGAGGGATATCAAAGAGTGTTCCCTTCACATCAGTGTCTCTAGTGGCATCTCTCACTGCATGCCATTTATCAGGCCCCATCACTTTAGCCCTTCTACTCTGGCATGCCACTGCCCAAAGGGAACCCAATGGTCCGATGGCTTTGTAGATCTTTAGTAGATCATTTACTGCTTCTAACATGATCCACATTGAAGCAGATGTGGGAGAGTTGGCTGCAACAGAACGGATGCTAGATGGCAAGCGGTCATGGTACGCCTCAATGTCCCGCAATGTGATGCAGGCAACCTCATCATCCTAGGTTGCTGCCCGGGGAGGGTCAACGCCCTGGTCAGCATCTACGTGACCTAAAAATTGGATGAAAACATAAATGTCAGTCAAAATACATATATTAACTGTAGCTGAATTTGAAATCAATAAAAATTAAAGGTACTGACAACTGAAAAAAAAGTGCATTTAATATACCTTCGGGGAGAGCCTCCCCACCGATAGCAACAGTAGTGACATCATCGATATCGCCCAATGAAAGGCTTCCAGAGTGGCTGCCACTGGGCTCCCCAGCAGGGGCGTGTGGTGTCACAGGACGCCTAGGCGGAGCACCTACAGTGAAAATATAAATGTATACAAGTTAATGATTAAATATACACATGTGAAAGAATTTAATTTTATGTAACTAACAACAAAGAGTACATCATGCACAGTGGTATACTTACTAGTCCTCTAACGACTCCCGCTGCGAGGGTTCACCGCAGATCCACCAAAACTATGCCTGTGACGGAGTGAAGAGCCCCGTTGTGCAGACGCGTCTGTATGAAATAAAACATATATGGTGATAAAATATTATTATTTTAAATATTTTCAATCTAAATATACGCATTTAAAAATAAATAATTCATTAATTACAAAATTCATCATTGCAAAATAATTGTAATCACTTGGAAACATTATAGAAGATAATTTTTTCACATGCATACCTACTTGGAAAATACATCAAAATGTTGTACAACTAAAATACGACTTGTCAATTGGATGACACAAAATTGGTAGTTAAGGGGTTATGGGGTTTATATTTTAGGCATTTATGAGATATGGATGAATCACTTATAGGGATTAGGTGTCAAATAGTTTTTAATGAAGGGGTTAGGGTCTTTAGGTCTTTCTTTAGGTGTTAATGGTTTTAAAATCATATACTTAGGGATTACCTGGTAGGTGATTTAATAGGGTTAAGGGATTTAAGGGTAAGGGGTTATTTTATTCTAAGGGATTATGGATCAGGGGTATTATAGCTGAACGAATTGTTCACACATAGTTGGCATGTTTGAATGGGGTATTAAGTAGAGTTTTTTGTCATGATTGAATTGGTTATCATGGTTTACCCCTATGGTACGATTGATTGGAGTGCATGGTTGTTCTAGTCACCATAGGTGACGAAGGGTATAATGGTTTACTTGTTTAACTTTGGTTGGTCATGGTTGTTTATGGTTAATAACAGTTGATAGTGTTTGACTATAATTGACCATTTTAACTATACTTGATAAATAGATTACCATGGTTGACTAGAGTTGACTTTGGTATACTATGTTTAAACATGACTATGTTGCGTTGTGACATTCATCTTAGTTGCCTTTGGTTGATTATGGTTGAACTTGGTTGACCATGATTTTTTATGGTTGATTGTGTGGTTAACCATGGTTGACCATCAAGCTTAATGACAGGCACGACACTCCCTCCCATCGTTTCAGTAAAATATGTACAATAACTTCCACATTCTCATACTGGTGTATACCTTCCTTGGGAGTAGATTCATCACAATTAGACTACCAATTTCTATAAAGAGCCTAGACCGAGCCTTTCCAGGAAACATTTTAAAAATCCCTGCCACAACTTTCTCCCCTTTCATCAAGTGAAAAAATACATTAAGAAACTCAGTGGTGTTATTTCTACACACCTTAAATTCCCTAAAAGACCTCCAAATTCCAGTTTTTTTCCCACCTGGTTAAATCGTCATCACATTTAACCTTAACTTGGGACAAGTTCTTTTTGTTTGTGGACTCGTATTTAACCAATTTTGCGCCCCCTCTTAGCCTTCTTAGACTGGTTTGTTGCTTGTTTATCATTACTTTCTTGTGCCTTGTTATCCTCATGTAGATTCATCTCATTCTCCATCATAACACTATCATCTTGTTTGGTCCTCTTTTCGGTTGTGTTGTTGAACTCATTGACAGACATTGTAGCAACCTCGACATACTGAAATATACTCATGCAGACTTGGCATTGGAATTGATGCCTCTCGTGGGATCGTTGACACTCTTGCACAACTTTGGAAGATGAACACATAGTCCAAAAGGTGCAATTCACATGTTCAGAATTCACAGTCTAAACCATTGTCAAACATGGCCAACCATAATCAAACATATTCAACCATAGTCAGGCATGGGCAACCATAGTCAAACATAGTCAACCATGGATAATCATATTTGAACATGCTCAACTATGTTCAACTACTGTCAATCATGGAAAATGATATAAACAATGTTGCATTATGGAAGTTAATGCCTCAATGTGACAATTTAGGTCACGTTGTGACAATGTATGTAACATTCTAACAATTAATGTCACATTATCACAATTTATGTTCCATTGTGACAATTTATTTCACATAGTGACAATGTATGTCACATTCTAACAATTAATGTCACATTATCACAATTTATGTTCCATTGTGACAATTTATTTCACATAGTGACAATGTATGTCACATTGTCACAATTAATGTCACATGTCAATTATCATTTCATTGTGACAATTAACGTCGCATTGAGAGAACGTCCAACATCACATTGCGACAACTAACATAACATTGTGACAATTAAGGTCACATTGTGACAACTAATGTCACATTGTCTCAACTAATGTCACATCTGACAACCAAACTTGCATTGTGATAGTTGATGTTGTGTTGTCACAACCATCATTGTATTGTGAAAATTAACATAGCATTGTGGCAATTAATGTCACATTATGACTGTTAGCATCCTTAACATCCTTATGTGATAATTAACGTCGCATTGTGACAATCCACTGCACATGATGACAGTTGATGTCACATAGTGACAATTAACATTGCATTGTGTCAATTATGGGAAACTATGGGAAACCATGGTCAACTATGGGAAACTATGATCAACCATGGTCAAACATGGTTTTCCATGTTCAACTATGGTGCAACATAGTCAACTATGACCAAACATGGTTAAACACCATTAGCCATGGTCAACCATGTCTAATGATGGTCAACTATTCTCATCCATGGTTAACAATGGTAGCCCATAAACAATTATGACTAAAAATTATTTTGCATGGTTAGATGTGGGAAAACATGTTTGACTATGGTTATACATTTCAATGTTTGACCATATGTGGCCATGGTTGACTACTGTAAAAAATGATCAATTATGGTGAAACATAGGCATAACTGGTTGACCACTGTTAATCTATATTAGCCTTAGTAAAAAATAACTATCATCAACCAAATCCAATGGTTACCATGTTCAATTATGGTTAAACATAGTCATACATGGCCAGCCATTGTTAAACATGGTAAAGCATGGTCAACCATGGCAATGTTCAACCATGTCAATGTTTGACCATGGTTGACCATGTTTTACCTTGGCCAAATATGCTTAAAATAAGGTCACTTATGGTCAACCATAGGCATACATGGTTGACCATTGCCAATGATCAACTATGATCAAACATTACTTGTCATGGTCAACGATGGTGAAGCATGTTTGACTATATGAATGATGCTCGAAATGGTTTGTCATCGTAAACTATGGTCAAACATGATTTTACATAGCAAATTATGGTCAAACATAGTCATACATTGTCAACCATGGTCATATGTGGTCAACTATGGTCAAACATGGGAAAACATCATTGGTTTTGGTTAACCATGGTTTTAATTATATAATATATATATATATATATATATCTTTAACTAATATTTAATACGAATACAAAATATTTTATATATATTGATATATATAATATATATATATATTGATTGATATTGATAGGTTTAGGTTGGGTTTAGGTTGGGAGGGTTAGGTAGGGGTTTAGGGATTATTAATAGGGATTTAGTTAGGTATTAATAGGGTTTAGGTATGAATTTATATAGGGGTTTGGTAGGGGTTTAAGTTAGTATTAATATGGATTTAGTAAGGTATTAATAGGGTTTAGATATGAATTTAGGTAGGGGTGAATAGGGTTAGTAGGGGTTAGTAGGGGTAAGGTAGTAATATTGAGGGGGGGGCTAAGTAGGGTTAGTGAGGTCAGATTAAATGGTATGTTTAATTTATGTTTTGAAAAAAGGAGGTGGGGTATGGGGATTTTTTATTAATATTATAACTTATTAACCAATTTCAAATAAAGTTTTATAAAAATTTTATTATTTGTCTCGGGCCTACAGTTGATTAATTGTCTCTATGGTTCTAATAGGTTTGTTTAGTTGGTGTTTTATGGATTTTTTTCAATCCTCCATGAATTCACGGAGGATTGAAAAAAATTGGGCAGCATTTCGGCTTTCCCGGGACACATTTCAAAATTAAACCGTTAGCATAAACGCTACCGGTTGACATAATTTATATATATATAACAAATTAACAAAAAAATTGAATTTAACTACAAATTTTCAAAAATCCGGCAGCATTTCTGCTTTCCGGTACACATTTTAAACATGAAAATTATAAAAACATACATTTACCAAATTTTAAAACAAATTTTATAAATTTATAAAAAAAAAAATTTAAATTCCATTTAAATTGAAAAACAATTATTTAAACTATTACCTCTTGGCTCTGACTCTATCGTGACGAGGTTGGGTTGCTTCGGGGTGCCAATCCTTACACCGCTATTCCATCATTTCTCGGTCGAGCTTCCATAGTGAAATTTTTCCAAAAAAACGGCCGCGGCCTCTTTTTATAATTTTTTCGACACAGGCACCTCGGTTGAGGTATGTATCTCGACCGAGGTCCATACCTCGACCGAGGTATTTCTTAACCCTCGGTCGAGGGCTGAACAAAACCTCGGTCGAGGGCTTGATAAAACCTCGGTCGAGATATTAAGACCTCGGTCAAGGGTTTAACAAGCCCTCAACCGAGGTGCGTTTTTCTGTTTTTTCCAAAATGCGCTTGCCAAAAAGTGTTACCCAGGTCCGCGGATTCACCCCATGGTAATGGGACAATAGTGTAACAAAAACAAGTCTTAAACCACTACAAATTCCCTTTAAACGGGATATTTATCCTTAATATGGGATATATGTGCCATTAGAGTATTTTATGCATTGAATATTGTTCATGAGGCTTTGACCATGGTCATATAGGAACCATTATGAATATTTCCAAACAAGAGATAGTTCTGAAGACACTACCATGGTGCAAGGATAGGTCTCACGGTATTAATCATTGATATGGGTTACATTATAATGTTGTCACACTACAACAAAACCTTGTGATTACCGTCTCTTTTAGCTTCCTTTTTAGCGTCCATTATCACTTTTAGTGTATTTTTCATCATTTTTTGGACATAGTGGATGCTTTTCCATGGGATGGCACTTCTAATGGCGTTATTTGCGTCTCTTTTTAAAATTTGGCTCTGTATTGGATGCTAATTAGCATCCCAATTAGCATCCCAATTAACGTCCCTTTTTAAAAGTGGATGTTATTTTGGATGTTAATCAACATCGTAATTAATGTGCCATTTAGCGTCCTAATTAGCATCCCCGTTATAATCCCAATTAGTGTCCCAATTAGCGTCCATTTTTAAAAGTTGGCACTATTTTGGATTCTAATTAGCATCCCAATTAACGCCCCGATTAATGTCTCAATTAGCATCCTGATTAGAATCCCAACTAGCATCCCAATTATCATCCTTGTTTAAAAGTTGGCACTATTTTGGATGATAATTATCATCCCAATTAACACCCCAATTAGCGTCCCAATTAGCATCACAATTATCATCCCAATTAACATCCCAATTAGCATCCAAAAAAGCATCCCATATAACACCAAGAATATCCTACAATAAAATGTCCTTATTAGCGTCCTTATGATGGTGATGACAACATCAATGTCCATGATGATGATGCATGTCATAATACTTATGGATATTACAAGACTTGAGATATTGGAGTTAATAACAATTAATAGAGGTTGTGAGGTGTTGACCATAAAAATATTGTTAGCCATTGGGTTTTACATTGACTAATATGGCCATTGGGTTTAGTAGTTTCCCCACCCCTACACCCCCTTGCAGAAACGTAGTAAAATTCCACCTATCATGGTGCTACCAAAATGTCACCCTACAAGGTTTTTTTGGACAACCTCCCCATCCATACTCTCATTTTTACCTAGAAAATCAACGGCAAAGGAAGTGGATATCAATATTAACACAAAAGATGACTTTCTTTGTACTCTAAAGAACATTTTGGTATTGGTTTAAAATGGAATGAATCAACAAGCATTTCAATAATGCTCATAGCGTTACTTTGAAGAAGTGAATCAAATTCTTTTACATCTTTGGCCTTATAAGAGGACATCTCTCAAGGAATATATAACGAGACCAATTTCGATCTAACTGAATACTCCATAAATTTTGATAAATGTTGTCTGCATATAAGTTAGTGTATTGTGAATTTCCTCCAAAGGAATAGGTTGGGTGAAATACATGCATAAATTAAATAAGGTGGAACCAACATATAGAAGCTACAATCATATATCACATTTGGGGAGTTAACCCTAGTGTCCAATTAGTGATTATTAGACCATTACTATATGTATTTAGTGATTTGATAATGCATGTGTTCCTATACTTCCATATAATCCTAGGTGTAATATCCTCATTATTGGTCATGCAATTGCACCTAGACCATACATCAATCACTGAAATCTAATGGGCATCTTGTATCATTTATATAGGAACATAAATTAGGTATGGAAACCTAAAGTTCATGATTCAAAAGTGAGAATAAAAAGAACAATCAAGGTCATGGTCATTTCAATGATCATTTGAGACATGAATAGTTATCTCAAGAAGTTCAAATATAGAAAAGACAAGTCGACAAGTAGTGTTGTTACCTCTAAGAAATCAAGGGAATTCTTGAATCCCTAGGATCCATGTCAAAGAATTAGGGAACTGGACCCTTACAAGATGAGAACCTTAGCTAAGAGGAGAAACATAAGTCATAGGTAAGCATGTAAGACATTCACTTTCCGAATTTTGATAATCTTTATACATATTTGATTGTAACTCGTGACCATTGGGATCATTAAGCTATTTCAAAAGTGAATATTTATTTTTTTCCATGGCAATTTTTTGTTTTCTTGCAACATAATGTGTATACCTGAAAAGGATATGGTTGTGGATGACATTAAACCCAACATATTGTTTTGTCTTATGGACCTCAAATGTGTAGCTTGGTGAAGAGGAGTGAGTTAAAGTTGAACCTTCCAGACATGCAAGAGGATTTCTTGTCTAGATATAATTTAATTTAGAGCATATATTTTCACTAGTGTGTACTCTGCTTTATTTGGATTTTGTAGGGGTGTCAATCATATCATTGATTCAAAATTTCAAATTGTATTCCTTGGCCAGTGGTTGGGTTCTCTTATATTATCATTGTATGGATTTTAAACTACAAAAAAAATGTAAACCATCATGCATGTATTTCTTAGAATTTCATAGAGCAGGCCAGATGTTCTGCAAAGAAAAATCCTCTTAGAAATCATTTTCCTTTCCACAACAATGTTGCAAGAAAAAATAAAACTAGGTAAAAAGGTCATTACATGTTTTTTTCTAGAAATATTGGAGGAATAGAGCATATCTATGTGCTAAATGTTGAAAATAACGATATTGAAAGTTGAAAGTTGCACCTTGAGACTCATGTGTCATGTGAATTTAAATATGTACATCTCCATCTATCAATTTAATTGTCATTCGATCTTGCCAAGTGCAAGGGAAAGGGAAAAGGATGTCCATGTGATAATAAAGGAAAACATTGTTAGAGCAAAGAAAAGTATTGAAATTTTTAAAAATTATATGGATATGACATCATAGCCTTGATGATTAAGGTTTAATGGCTCAAAAGTCCCACGACAGTTTTCCACGAATAACTTAAAATCAAATTTTTCATGGAAGAACCACTACAACAAAAACCCGTGATTAGCGTCTCTTTTAGATTCCTTTTTAGTGTCCACTATCACTTTTAGTGTATTTTTCATAATTTTTTGGACAAAGTGGACACTTTTCCATGGGATGGCGCTTTTAATGGCGTTATTTACGTCCATTTTTAAAAGATGGCACTATTTTGGACGCTAATTAGCATCCCAATTAGAGGCCCAATTAGCGTCCTTATTAGCATCCCAATTATCGTCCCAATTAGCATCCCAATAAGCATCCTAATTAGCATCCCAATTACCGTCCCTTTTTAAAAGTTGGCGCTATTTTGGACACTAATTACCATCCCAATTAACATCCCAATTAGCGTCCCAATTAGCATCCCCATTAGAATCCCAATTAGCATTCCAATTAGCATCCCAATTAGCATCCTAATCAGCGTCCCTTTCTAAAATTTGGTGTTATTTTGGATGCTAATTAGCATATCAATTAAAGGCCCAATTAGAGTCCCAATTAGCATCCCAATTAGAATCCCAGTTATTGTTCCATTTAGCATCCCAATTAACATCCCAATTAACACCCCAATTAGCATCCCAATTAATGTCCGAATTAGAATTCGCAGAAGCATCCCATATAACGCCAAGGCTAGCCTCCAAAAAAGTCTTGAATAGCATAGCACCATATAATAATCTAGGGTTAGCAACAAAAATTGTGTCATGAATTTTGATAGGAAAAACATTCAACATAGTGCCAAGTATAGAGCCAGGAATCGCACCTAGAAAATATCCAACATAGTGCTAGGTATAGCACCTAGAATAATGCTAGAACTTTCGAAAGGAACCGTGCTAGGAATTGCACTAGGTTTAGAGCTAGGAATTGTGTTCGGAAAATGTCTCAGATAACGTAAGATATATCAATGTCTATGTCAATGATCATGATTCATGTGATAGTACTTTACCATAACTCATTACCTAATAATTACTCCTAAATGACCCTTAATTACCCGTAACTGACCACAAATGACCCTTCAATGATCACTAATCAACCCTTAATTACCCTTCATTTACCCATAATCACCCATAAATGACCCTTAAGTTTTGACGGGGCTCAAGTCCATCACATTGGCCTTACAGAGGAAATATTTTGGATTGTGAGTGCGATATGATGGCCATTTTTGGATGTATAACACCATGAATAATTTTTTACTACTAGGCCATGGTTTGGGATTAACCTCTAGGTCCTAAGTTCATCACAAGACTTCAATTTTTTGGTGACTCTTCATTGATCATTAACTATATGAAATATTACATACAACCGAGGAATATATATATTAGGACTATTTCTGAAGAGTTGATCATAATTAATGTCTTTAAATTTTCGGAAATCTCCTTCCAACATTTTTTTAGAGAGATGAATCAAATTGAAAATAATTTATCAAAGGATGGTATCTTATTGGGTGATGGTGAATGGAAAAAATGGGAATTCCAAAATGACACCATCATGGAGGATGATCCAGGTCCCATCTCTGTCTAAACTATGCTGCCCCAATTGCTAACATTATCTATGATCCGTGGGCCTTATTCATTTCTATTTTTATCCGTGAATAACATATTTTGTAGTGCTTTTTATCGGTGTTGTAAGAACAAATAAAATGACTATTGAAAAATGTAAGTCCTGTATGATAGAGTTTCTCTTGAGTTTTTATACTCACAAACTATCAATAGGTGAAGATATATATGAGTCTATATGACTATAAAGAATTTTATTTTTTTTATGATGAATTGCGATATTTTTCCTTGAAAAAAAAACTAAATCTGACTACCTATTTCAAACCAAATTCCTTTTTTCTCTCTTGCATTCAATCGAACCAATCCCTTATTTGGGTATTGATGGGGTATTTAACACCATTACCTGTGGTGTTGCAATTGATGATACTATGGTTGGATACCTTTCCCAATCTAAATAATTTGATTTATGTCACCTCTTCCCTTTCCAATGAGATTCTTATGACATTGAAACCAGTACAAGAGAAGTTGGCTTCATAATGATGACCATATTAGTGACTCCAATGTGTCTATGCCAATATGAAATAATATTAGCGACCAAGTTTTTTGATGTAGGTAATGTTGAAGTCATCTTGGGTTCCACCCAATGGCGTCCCATCTTTGAATCTTGCCATTGGGAAGGCTTATTGTATTTCCCTTTGGTAGGATGTGAATATTTTTCCATTGGACACAAGGCCACCACATCGATGTGTTTAAAACAAATTTTGCATGGAAAAACAATGTTTTCACAGTCCACAATATCGTGTCCAACTTTTTTCTATGCTCTTCAATGCAATTTGGAAAGAATGTATGGTCATGAATCAATGCAAAAATATATCCAAGCATGTTTATTAGAAATATTATTGGTATTTTTTGCAGTGATGGTAATGAAGCTACCCAAAGAATTAATGGCTCTAAGAGTCTTGATATCACAATATTATAAAAGTAAACTAGGCAAGTAAACCCATATGAAGGCCTCCACCAATACTTTCAGATGTGGATTAAATTTAGGGTGCCATCACTTCTAAATAGATCTGCACCCTCCATAAACTAGGGTGCTTTGATTAAAACTCTTATATTTTTCATCCTCTTAAACAAATTATAATATGAAGAAACCTTTTTCCAATTTGGTGGATGAGCATTGTGTCTAGCATGAGGGATCCCCAATTCAACTCTATCTATAATTGGATTTTGTTTCAACAGGGGCTAGAGACTAGAGAAATTACAAATCAAGGCATGCCACAATAAATATGTTCCTTCCTCATTCATTACTTATTACATTCACAAGACCATTGCAAACACAAGGGTGTCGATGATGAAAAGCTTGAACATTCGTGAAATCAATATCAACACTTCACTTTCACTAACCCAACATTAACACATACGAAAAAAAACCCTATTAAATTTTTTACTTTAAATTTGTATAATAAAATAACCTTAAATTCATTAATTATTTAGAAGTTAAATTTATTTTTTTCATGAAAATAGAGCAACAAAGAATTAATGTACATGTTTTGATTGAGTTGAAAAGTCCACATGAGTATGCTTGAATATGTTCTAAGTTTGAACCCATTTTATGTGTACTTTTCCATGAAAATTTCATGGAAGTGAAAAAATTAAATTATGAAACGAGAGATTAAAGAGATGTAATGTCAAACACAACCATAACAAGCTCGCATGGTAGGGAATCTTATCTTTTTAATTTCATTTACGTATGATTTGAGTTGTGTCCTCAATGTGTTTGTTACTTATACCTCACTTAAACTTATTTTAATATTTTATTAATAAATAAAAATATAAAAAATTACATCTTCATAAAGAAAATATAAGTAATAACTCAAATAAATAAATTAGATTTTTATGATGTCCAACTTTGGATTATGAAATATTTGAATGTTATACATTTGGATTAATAAATTCCAATATCATATATTATGTACAAACATATATATCATGTATGAACATAAGAATGACTATAATCACATCACATCAAGAAAATGAAAATTTAAAACTTCCCTCTTCCCTCAAGCCTAGAATTTGCACTCCTTTTTTCTCCTATTCTCATCGAACTCTGGAACTCACCGTTGTTTTAATCCAACCCTATATTTCACCTTTTATTTTTTGGATTATCATCAAACTCTAAAACTCACCATCATTTTCATCCAGCCCTAGATTTCACCTTTGCTTTTTTGGAATCAAGCACTCATTGGAATGATTTCACCTCCATATTTTTCAGGGTTTGATGAAATGATTTTATCCACATTGATAAGGAGCATAGAAAGGTGTTGGAGGGAGGCCACACTGATGAGGAGCATAGCAAGGTGTTGGTGCAAGGTAGAAAATTATTTCGAGATAAGCTTAAAGTTGTTTTTTATTTTTTATTTACTCAAAGTGGCTATTGATTCCATAGATGTTTGCATTATTTTGTATATTTAATCAATACATTTGTAGTTTTTTTATTAGCTGCAATGCCATCTATCTTCTCTATTTTGATCATTTATGTGGGTGGGTTAAGTACACGATTTACACATGTGGATGTGATGGATCATTTATGTGTGTGGGTTAATTATGTCATTTATGTATGTGGGTTAGGTATGTCACATGGGTTAAAAAATGTATCACAACAAAACATTGGAGTTAAGTGTGCATGAGCCACTGTGGAATTAGTAAGGGTGTGTATTCATCATTCAACACCTTATCCCATTAGAGCTCTATGGTTGAGGCAATAGGGCTAGGGAAAAAAATACCTCTAGATCACAAGCTCATAGGAGGCAAGTATCACCTTTTTCTTTGAAACTCCATAGGAAACAAGGATACATTACCTTGTGGAAGTCACTATGTAGCCTATGGTAGGTTCCTAGGGCATTTTACTACATCATTAAAAATGAGGATGGTTTCTCATTGTAATATAACCCTAATTCTATCCACCCACTTTCCATAGTGAATAAGTATTGGTTCCCAGAATATTGCAAGGATGGATGTAAAAAGGTTTGAGTTGGAAGGCACTCACCTTTAATTTACTTCACAAGGCTGTAGGTGGCAAGGAACTATTGTATTTTTAAGCTTATGGGTTAACCTATGGTAGGGTTTTGGGGCATTACACAATGTCATTTAAAAGGTGGAGGGTTGCTCGTTCCTTTCTATCCTTGTTATTTCATTGTGTGGCCTCTCTCTCGTTGTTCACTTTGGCTTGGATTTCTTTGGTTCCTAATAGAAATGGTCCATACAACAAGAATCCCATGAGTTTTTGAACACAATATCTTTATTGTCATCATCACCATTGACATCATCATCATATTTATCTTCCTCATCTTAATAATCAATATTAAAACACAAATAAAAATAAGAATATATATTACATATGCCCCTATTTATCACCTACTTTCTTTATTCATTCTCCGCTACTTTCTTCACTCATCTTTATGATGATTGTTTTCTCTTTACTTTATAGGTTCAATGGTTTGAAGTTTCAAGAAAATATCCTCCATCCTTATTTTCCATTTCTTAGGTAGTCCATATATTTTAATCCTTGCTACCATATCCAAATGGTCACCTCCACTTCTTTTTTATTATTTAAATATTTTTATTTATTTTTAATTAATTAATTAATTTATTGATTTAATTATTAAATAAATATTTCATTTAAATTTTTTTTAATTTGGGGTTAATACGAAACAAAAATATTTGGTAAAATAAACTTTATATTTGTAGTAAGAAGTATTATATGGCTTAAATACCATTCATCAAGCCTCATCCCATGTTATTCCACTTGGTTTATGATACCATAGACAAGTCTCCTAGTTTACCAGCCATACACATTTTCTCCTCGACCAATTTAATCAAGAAGACATGCTAAAATATACTCATGTGCTAAAATTGAGTACAAAGTTAGTCCAAGGTTCCACATAATATAAAGGAGATGATTGATAATTCTTTATGTTAAAATTATATATCCAAAGGAAGAATATCATGATAGAGAGGATTCTAGGTGATATTGGATAAAGAAAAAGGTAGAAAGTATTAAGAATCCATCACCAAGCTGATTTATGATATTTAGATGTTTGACATTTTTTCTTGTCACATAGTGACCATTAAGACTACAAAATTCCTAGGTCTTTCAAGCAATTCCCTCTCGGAAGTCTTTGAGCTCGGTGATCTAGCTCAAGTGGTTGATTGCTTTCATATTCATAGCAATATGTATTGAGGTTGAATCCCTAGGTTGGATAGATGTGTTTCATGTGTTGCTCAGTGTCCCTACTAGGATAGGTACCATTATAAGAATCAATGAGTTTTCACTAGATACCATCTACAAATGCAAGGAAGTACTTGAGACTTTATTCACAAGATTTAACTTTAAGAAGGAAAAAAAGGATAGAGGTGTACATACACTACCCCCTTTTGGATTTGAACCTGTGACCTCCTAAGAGAAAACACATGCTCCTAACCATCAGGCCCACTATATACAAAACTTTAATCTTTAATCATTAATCCATTGTAATTTCAAACTTCAACCTTAATATGCTAACAATACGTAAAAATACCTATACAAAAACAAACAAACAAAAAATGTGTTACTAAATAGAACTTTAATTTTGTATTTTGTATTTTTATTTTGTTGTTATGCACTTTATGTATCATTGAGTATTATGAGTGAAATTGCCGGTAATAAGTAGCTTTGGTGAATCAAAACTACTTCTTGTGGTGAAGTATAAAAAATGGCGATATTTTGTATTTTTATACTTCTTCTGTGGCTACGAAGTTAAGGATCAAATCCATCAGAAAAATGATCATCATACCCATGAATTGCTTAAAACTGGAAGTAAGAACATTGATCAAACCGTACACAAAACAAATCTAAGAGGCTATTTTAGGTGTTAATAATGGAATTACTAAATTTCCTTTAAATAATTTCAACTCATGCAACCATCTACAAACCAAGTGTGGTAATAAATCAAAATATATCTAACAAGTGAACATACTATAAAGCACCTCTAGAGACTTGGAGAATTGATTGTTCTTATACTACACTCCCAGATATCGAGATGAAACTTTAATGTTCATCTTGAAAATATCATTTCACGAGTCCTGCACTGCCCTTTTCTACCGTGTCTCTGTATTCCAACAAGTGTCTCCATATAGTTCGTTATTAGTCATTTACCTGGGATTTGGTAGTGGATTGAGTTGCACGCTAAATTTTTCCAATCCAAAATTGAAAATGAAATCCATATCCCACCAGAGTAAAATAAACGATTGAGTATGGAAAATTACTACGAGATCGATCACATTCTTGTGGAGGAGGAAGTATGCATCTCGCCTTACCAGTAAGTTTGCGTTTCACTGAAAGAGGGTGAAAAAGGGAGTGTTTGTATGCTTTTTTTATTTTTGACTGCTTGATTGAGATGCAAGAGTGTATGGATGTGTGTAGCCGGTGTCTGTGGTGTTTCGGGTGGGCGTAAATAGAGAGGGCCTTTTGGATCCTGGATCTGAAAATAACAATGTAGGTATTTATTGATGTCCACATGCATCTTAATTCTTAGATGGCTCTTTTATTTGATCTTCAAAATGTGGAAACATATTTTAATATGGTTACACATGTAGAAGCTGATGCAAAAATGGAATTTTGCTTCTGGTTGGCTCATGATATGTGCTCTAGAGAAGCCGTCTCGATCAATAACCCAACATTCTATAACCACGGGTATTTCATTTGTATTTTAAAACTTTTGTAACCCTCATCTTAACTGAACATATTGAAATATGGTTACAAAGGTAGAATCCAATGCAAAGGTGGATTTTCCCTTCTGGTTGGATTAGGATCTGCTCTAGAGAAGCCCTCTCGATCAATAACCCAACATTATATAACTACATGTATTTCTTTTGTCTTTTAAAACTTTTGTAACCCTCATCTTAACTGAACATATTGAAATATGGTTACATAGGTAGAAGTCAGTGCAAAGGTGGAGTTTCACTTATGGTTGGCTCAGGATCTGTGCTTTAGAGAAGCTGTCTCGACCAATAACCCAACATTCAATAACCACATGTATTTCTTTTGTCTTTTAAAAATTTTGTAACCCTCATCTTAACCGAGATGAGTATTGACCTTGCCACCTATGGTCTACAAATGCCACTCCGTTCCATTTGAAAATTTTATTCTTTAGAATTCCCATGTTAATACATATCACCAACAGGTAGACCAATTCAGCCTCATCCTTTTACTTCACTTCCCCCATCCCTTTTCTTTTAAGGTGGATGACCACTTTGTTTGATTTCAATTGAAAATAGTTTCCTTACTGTCTCAAGCACAGTTCACCCCTGGTATCCAAGAACCATAGTTTCAGTTCGAAGTACTTCCCCTTGTTTCTTTGTAAATTCCAAGACAACATGATTTAAATAAAATACAGTTACCTTATTCTCAAGTTGACCAATCTCAAGTTGCAGTCACCCGTGAGGACGCTTCCATTTAAATATGGAATGTTTCCCCCGACTCCTTAGGATGGCACTGCAAACTGGCAATTCCAGGTAGAGACGGTTTTGTAATTTCAACCCTTGTCTGGTGTTAGTCAATCTCAAGTTCCTGCCCATCTAGTCATTTATTCTCAGTTGGTTTGGATGGATCCATTTTACAATGGGACCTTGGTTCATTACAACATAAGATGGTTGTAGAGGCCATTGGAGGATCTATTTGGAAAATGGAAGTTGAGCCCTTACAAAGAGCAAGAGATCCTCATATTGAATCCAGCTGGCATGGAGGATCTATCTAGAAAATGGTAGCTGAGCCCTTACAAAGAGAAAGAGATTCTCAGATTGAATCTAGTCGGCATAATAATGATGGTGGTGATGATGAAGAAAATGGAATAAACAGCACTGGCAGTGGATCTGATAGTGGAGAAGAGTAACTTTTGTGGTGCAACGGGTGGCAATTGGTTGTAATGATGGCATTGTTTGCACTTATGTTGTTCATGAGGAAGGCATGGAATATTACAGGTCATTTCCAAGAGTTAAAGGAAACATTTTGAGCGATGTTTGGAGTTTGGATGCAAAGAAAATATTTGCAGGAGGTTTTGATGGTTGCATTAGGTGTTGAGATCTCACTACAACACACAAGGTATACAGGATAACAGCTAGTGTTGGAGGTCTGAATATTGGGGCAGACTGAGGAAGACATATGTATTTGGTCTCAAGGTTTCAGAGTTTTTAACCCGCAAAGGGATATTTTCCTCTCATTTACTACCATTGTCATGTGGGTTTTCATATTCATCCGTTATTTTTTTCGTAAAATTTCTGATACAATTCATGGCTTGTGTTTTCCTTGGTACGAGTTTATTCATTATTCTCGTCAATATAGATTTGTTAATTTTTCTATGAGGGTTTATGATATTTTCTCAACTGGCTACTTTTTTGGCCAGGGTTTGAGTGATATGCGCAAGCCCTCTTTCTTCTATGGTTATTTTTTATGTATAGATATTAAATCTCTATGTTTAAATCAGAGTTTCTGTAATTTTTGGTTAGATGTTTGCAAGAACTTCAGCTATTTTAATATTCTTCACCCTTTTTACCTCAATTTTCTATACTTTTTTCCTCTACTTGCATGCTTATTTTTTTACCTATTGTTTTCTTCAATTAAAATAAATCATGGCAAGTTTGCCACTGTGAATACTATTTTTTAAGAAATTTATTACTCGAAGAGTATACTTTCCTGGAAGTATGGAATATAATTTACTGTATTAAACATTATATTGCAACCCCTTCGCCTATATATTTTCTCCATTTGGTTGTGCCCTACTGAAATTTGGTTATTATTGTGTCATATTGTTCAACTGCAGCATTTTCGCTGGAACTCAGTGTATAGTCGTAAGTGTGGGTACTTCTCTAAACATAAATACATTTACTTGTCCATGAGATCAAAAGCGATATTATTCTAACCAACCTTTATAACTTCGGGACACTTATTGTTGATCATCCTTAAGTTCAATACCCAAAATTGATCTCACGGCCCTTTTTAGAAGCAAGGTGCAGACAAATTGGTCTATATCATGACACCCATATCAAGTGTCCCAACTGGTCCATGTGAAAATGGTAAATGTTCATTCCAAGTGGTAAATGTCTGAAACTAACAATGCTCTTACTGCTTCAATCCCACTACTGTAAGCATTTATCGTGAACATCCTTTTCCTACTAGAAGTCTGGATTTCAAGATTACTGTCAGTTACTATTGGCCTGGAAAAAATGGGAAAAAATGATAAATGTGGAGCCCAATTGTTTATAGTATAATATAGTAAATGTTTAGTCTCACAGTTGATGGATATGGATAATGCAGTGCTCCAATTGCATTGATTTGTCTTACAAATTTTGTCTATGTGATATTTTTTAATACATCCTATTTTTAATAATAAACTTTCGTTATTCCTTATTAAGGAAAAATAAGTTAGAGGTACTCTTTGTTTCAGAATTTCAAATTCAGTTATTTTGTGATTAGTTTTCACTTTTCAGTCAGGAGTAGCAAAGCATGAGGGTCTCTCTTGTCTTTGCATGAGAAAAAGAAAGCCTTAAATTATAAATCTGAGTAGTTCTCATACTAACCTAATAAATCAGGGAGTAGTTTAAAGACTGCCCTCATCAGACAAAGGGAAATCAGAAAGGCTTACTAACTAAAAACAAAATAGAGTAGCTATTATTGCTAGGATGGGGAGCATGTTGAAATATAATACCCTAATGAATATAGACACACGAAATTACACTCAATGGGAGACCCAGGAAAAGGTGAATAACCCACCCTTTTGTCACCTTGATCGAGCGACTAAAGATTTCCCTTCTAATGCAAAATTCAGTTTTTGACCCCGATGAATAGGAGGTTGGGTGGCCGATGTGTCTCCTCAGTAGTGTAGGAAATATGTTAGTAGTAGCCTTTTTCTGTGGTGGTTTAATCCTGGAAGTAGTAAATTAATGTTGGGATGTGAGATTCCACATTCCCATCTAAAGGAAGATTAGGGGATAGATCCACAATGACAGGATGAGCCTCCATCTAATGGGTATGTTTAGATTTAGTGATGTGGTAATATTATATTCTATGCGTAATAGCTGAATAGTTGTCAGTGGGAGAGCATGGGATGTAAATCCCACTGCAGAGGTAGGGGAGGATCCCTCGGCTTTCCTTTTTGACTTAAATAAAAGAAGCATGAGACACCTGTCTCACCTCTATAGATAAAACAAATATATGCCTTATCTATCTAATTGAAGAGAGTCATTCATGAGCTATGATGTTGCTCACACCTATATATTCCTTGACTGCTAGTAAGGTTTAAGATCCACAACTCTCTTTTATCTATCTGGACCTAACCTAATTAATTTCTTTGACTGCATCCAATCAATTATTTTATGAGTTAAAGTGTTCCAACCAAACATGGTGACTTGTTGGTTGTACCTTGTCATGAGCGACTAACTACTAACTAATTATGAAGTTGAAGTCAAGAACGATGAATTCGAATCAGGTTCCCAACCATATGGTAATGTTTTAACTGAAACTATGTAACTAAGCTCAATGACAAGGAACCAACACGAGACAGGTGCTCCTAGGCATGATAATTTCCACTAACACAGATGCCAAGAGTCTTTCACCAAAAAGAAACCAGGAAACATAAGGAAGAAAGTCTAGGAAACAGGAAGGAACCTTTCGGAATCCTTGGTCCTTTTTCCAGGAATACCAGTTGAGTAGGGGAGGCACTATCAGAACCTCCTTGTTGAGTTCTGATTTTTTAAAATTCTGATTATTGCAGATATTTATAATCTGCACACAATGCAAATATAGATAACACAAGAAAAGACAAAGGGATGGTTTTATGGAACTATAACTTACATATTTTTTGTTAACAATTTATTCATCTACCTGTAACCCCTTGTATCCACAAAGTACTCTGCATTCGACTTTTCAAGGTATGATGAGCATATATGTGTGTGATAAAGTCCTTATAGGGGCTTCTTAACTCAATGGAAATCCAAATAATCCAAACCAATAGTATGTTTCTTGCTAATTTTTCATAGACATATATCACATTCTAAAAGATGAAACCAAAATCCAACAAATCTCCCTTTTACTGTTCCACTGAGCATGAATTCAAAAAATTTGATGCATGCAAAGTAGAGTATAAAATATCTTAAAAGATTCCCGATGCTTGTTTGCTTGTGTTCCAAATTCCAAGTCAAACAACTACAACAAATTGACATCTTTACAATTTGTGCCAAGTGGATATCACAAGTCTATGTTAACATAATAGGATGTCCATTTCCTTTTTATATGGTCTAAATATCATCTCTTTGCATTCAGTACACTTTGCAAGCATTTAATTTAACGGTCGATATGTTCATACCATGGAAGTATTTTTAATCAACAATTGTAATTGTCATAGGTGGTTGAGATGGTTGGAGCTTATGACCATTATTTCACTCTCTTTGGAATTTTTGAATTTGTAATAGTAGTATTCTAGGTGTATAAGAAAATCTAGTATTCATAGAGTGTCAATGTAAATTGGGATGTCCACTTATTTTGGGAGTTACAGTCTGATATTATGCATTTTTTTTTTTAGGAATCAAGTGGCAGCACAGGATGGCAGACATGGATAAAAATGAAATCATAAATGCTGAAAGAGATCAAGGTGAGTGTTCACATGCAACAGTTGAGATAAAGGTTAAAATGTTGGATTCATGGACTTACACTTTAAGAGTTGACAAGTGTGTAAGTACTTTTATTTCTTGGTCATCAATGCTTTTAATTTTATTTGGAGTTAAAAATGGATGACATCACAATAATTCTGAAGTTTTTAGGCTCCAAATGCTTATATTCTGTTACAACTTTTATGATAGCATTCAAAAAAGAAAAGCGCAAAGTGGCGGGAACATTAGAATATTATATTTTTGTACTTATTTATTTATGTATCTTACTTCAAGGTGTTCGCCACATGATATCATTACATTTTCTCTATTGCTGAAAAGACATTATCATTTTTTTTAATATTGTTCTTTCAAATATGACTTGGCTTGTATAATGCATTTTTATAATTTTTTTAGTCATCATCAATTGCTTTCAAGGTTTAATATCTCTTAAATTATGTTGCACCTATGATCTATCTATCCTGAATCCCAATGTAAAATTTTGATCCTTCTTATGGCGAGATTCAATTTTTGTATCACATGTTCAACATGTGGGTTAGGGTTATTCTAAAAATAACCGATGTTTGTCCCCTAGGTTGGATTTCATTGTAAAACTAGTTAGCAATATTTTATATATGGACACTAGAATAAGAGAACCTAATGTTATTCTCTTTCAATTTCTTCTATTTGGACCATAGTTACTAGACTCGGAATCATCAATAAATTGACAGGGAAAAATAATCAAAGTTTTGAATTGGATTAAGAAAAAATCAGCAAATATAAAATAAATATATATAGATATTTTGAATTTAAATCACTTTTCATTGATATTTGAAAGAGCCATGTTGATATATTAAAATATTTCAATATATCTTCAAAATTTCACAATGAATAGGTATCATCTATAATATGATGATAATCTTGATTCTCATCCGTAAGGTGAGTCCAGAATCTAGATAGAAATCTGTTTGAGTTAATCCTTCCTGGGTAGCCTCTTTGTGGATGATTTGGTCACTGTCCCTTCACACTAGCTAGTAGAAAACACCTCCATCAAGCAAAAGAATGAGAATAAACAATGAAAATTGGATTTAAAACCTTTTCCTGGTTGCAGACTTCCATAAATTGATAGTCAAGGGTTAAGTCATGAGTTTGACTTGTTGACTCAATCAACTTGGTAAACCCATGTCAAACTCAGAAAGTTTTGAATTGGATATTTTGACTGCAGAGTCCAATTTAAATCAGAAAATCGCAATTTGACTCATGATTCCTGTGACTTCAGTCTAGACTTTTTAAAGCTACATTGCAAGGGAGCCCTGGCCTCCATTAGAGGAAATTTGAGGTATAAAATGGGCCTCCTAAGAAAAATGATAAATTAATAGTTAAAATAATAAAATAATAGTTATTAATTTTGGAGGAAGAATGAGAAAAAATGCTTTTTTTGTTCATATTTTCGACATATATCCCTGTGTTTTTACTCAAATTATGAGTGGGATATCTTGTTGGATATAGAATTTGATTCCACATCCAATGAGTACCCACATTGCATACTTTTGACAGACCCAGCTACCCAAAAAACAAGAAATGCCTGAAAAAACATGATGATGATGTCATCATCACATTTTTCCAGGTATTTTTTATTTTTGGTGTAGGAGGGTCCATCAAAAGTATGCAATCTACATACTCGTTGGATGTGGAATTAAATTCCACATCCCCACATCCAATGAGCTCTGCCTCCTGAAATTTGAGTAAAAACATAGGTAGATATGTCGAAAATATGGACAAAAAAAGTAGTTTTCTTTATGACAAATATGTCAATTCAACCACTATGGTTGACTCATTTTAATGAAATTCTATTGGTTCTTGAATTCCAACTCACAAAATTTATTGTTGGCGTGTTTTCTTATAAGGCCTATTTTAGAACCCAAATTTCCTCTAATATCACACTTTGTTCTCGAAGCATGCTTCGAGAGGGAGTGTTTAGGAAGTGCCCTTAGGAGTATGCTCTCAGGGTCATTGAGGTGCTTCTGGGGTGCTCCCTGAATGATAACATAACATTCTTAATCTATAAGGGTAGAAAAAGAAAATTATTAAATTTTTTATATTATTATTAATTGTTTTAGGATGTTTGAGATGGGTTCCAACCTCATCAAACATCATTTGAAGAAAATAGCATTCCATCCAAAAATTTAAATTCAACAAAAATAATAGTTTTTAGCACTCTAGCAAACAGAACTGCACCGAACCAAAGAGATGTCCACTAAACCATCAAAAGACATTAAATGCCACTATTCCCTTTTTCCACATGTCATATTACTTAAGGAGCAATGATCTCCACAAATATAGGAACTGAGGAATCTCTAGCTTTTCCTTTAAAGGACTTGCCGCTAACATCATGCACTCAAAACGATGGTCAAGCAAGAGCCAAAGTTATATTATTTCTTGTAGAACAACAAAAATATTGTAATTGGGATCTTGGAAAGGATAATAGCATGTTTCCCTTCCATCTCATGTTTTGGACCTAGTTTTACATGAATACAATACAACTTGTGAAATTGCTACTGACAATGGTCTTGTTAGTGTTTTGTTGGATATCTTGTCTATTTTTTACTTGTATCCATAAAAAAGTGGAAGCCTTCCATATTTTAAGTATGTGATCCCCATGCTACTAGTTGTTGATAATTTTCTATAGTTGAAGCAAAAATTTGATTCTAATATTATGATATTTAAATAGTCCAAGAAAAAAGACGGTGATCTTGAGAATACTGAGAATTTGGAGTCTAATCATCAAAATCGTACAAAGCACATGTTGGTTGTGCTTGAAGGGTACATAACTACTAAAGAGTAGAAAGAAACTATTAACATAGTCTACAACTTCATTCAGATGAATCTTACCTCAACTGTTGTACAAGCTCTTCTCCAACTATGTGCAAGGCTAAAAAGGGTGCATGCCATAGCATGGTGTTTCCTTGAAAGAGGTGGATTGGTTTCTTTGCTCTTTTTTCTTACTAGTTGCTTATTTTCAGTGTTTAACAGTGTTGCATCAACTATTGTTTGTCATATTCTTGAGGATCGTCATACGCTTCAGGCAGCTATGGAGTTATAATTTTGACAAGATATTGTAGCTGATTTAAATCAAAATATAAGTGGAAGGTTGAGTCCTCATACTTCTCTCTCAAACTTATCTCTTGTTATCTCAAACTTAGCTTGGTTGAGTTGAAGGTGATTTTCTGTTTGACCCATTTCATGTGATGCTTATTGAAAATGTTTTTGTGGAAAATCAATGATAGGGAAGTACTACCTCTATCTATAATCTTATATAAAGGACTGATGATTGTGGAATGACATTTCAACATCTAATTCTCATTAGACCATATACCCCATTTAGATCAGTTTTTCGTTGAGAAATATGTAATTTTTAAAATTTCTGGTTGTTGAACATTTGCTAGATTATAAATTATTTTTCTTGGATTTGAACTTTAGAATTCATAGTTTAAGGACATATATAGTGTAATGTGTCTATGATTACAGAGAATGATAGGGTTGTAGCAGAGAGTACTATTGAAAGTACTTCAGATCCGTCCCATTTGGATTATATTTACTGAATACTTTGAAGTGGGAGACCAATAAATTGTTTCAGTAGCTGGGTTGATAATAGTCAGCAACTTAGAGGAATGAGTGGCACTACAATATAATTAGAAATTGAGGATAATTTTGTTTCTTATTTATAGAGGGCTCAACTAGTTGATGACACTTGATCAGATTAGGCCAATGATGCCACCAGATCATAGGAAAAAGGTGATTACACTGCCTCACAAGCTACAAATGTTGGTACTGTAATGATAGAAACTTTACAATCATAGGAAAATGATATACAGAGAACCAAGGAACGTAACCAATCCCATGTTTAAGATAATTCAATCTATCATCCTTTGTCAACCATTAGATACTCAAAGTTGTGTATTGATCATTTTTACCATTATAGAGGACTCTGTAAGTTAGGTTCCCATATTCTTAAAGGGTTCTAGCTCAATGGAAGAGCACCTGCTTTACAAGCGGGAGGTTTGTGGTTTGATTCCTCCATGCCCTAATGATATTATAATATTGGTTAAAAACAACTAAATTAGTAAGCAAAAAATAAGAGATAGGTGACCTAATAAAATGACCAAAACTCGTATATAAAATTAATAAAAACGACTAAATTACTGACCAAAACATGAGAAATGTGAAACTAGGAATTAAAAAGGATGTAACACATGGCGCTAATGATGAATCCAAACATGATGTTGATATGGTAGAAAAATAAGACGTTACTTTGGATGCAAAACATGGTGCTACATAGAAAGAAAAATATGGTGCAACAATAAAAGAAATATTTGGCGTCATTTTGGTAGCAAACCATGATGCAAAAAAGGAAGCAAAAATTGGCACGTATTTGGAAGTAAAACATGGATCAAAATGGGATGCTAAAGAGGTAGCAAAAATGGATGCAATATTGGATGCTAACATGGTGCTATTAAGGATGCAAATATGGCACTAATGGGGGTGTCATTTAAGAAGCAAAAGGAGACACTCACTAGGAAGAAAAATATGACATTATTTAGGAAGCAAACCTCGACGTTCTTTAAGAAGAAAATTTGGATGCTATTTTGGAAGAAAACCTCGACGTTGTTTAGGAAGCAAAGTTGGACGCTATTCAGGAAGCAAAAAAAGAGACGATATTTTGGATGCCATAAAGGATGCTATTTAGGAAGCAAATAAGACAGTTTTTGAGATGCTAAAAGTTTTGTCCATGACACGTCCCATTTAGCATCTAGTTTGACCACTCAATGTAAAAAAAAATTACACTAAAAAGGGACACTAAATGGGACGCTAATTCTAGGATTTGTTGTAGTGAATAGTTTAAAATTTTGGAAAAAAATGAAAATGTCCCCAAGGATTGTCACTATAATGACACATAGTCCATAACATTGATATAGAGACCATCATTCAAAATTGAACCCTTCCCAAACCTTCCAAAGGGTTCTATCCCTTCCCAGAAGTATACAATTAAAATTTTCCTTCAAAAAACATTTAAAATCTGAATTTTACCCTTCCAATTAATTAAGAAGGGCATAATTTATATCGACATTTCAAAAGAAGGGAAACATTTGAAATTACCCATCCAAATAAATTTCTCAAGATGTTGAAATTCCTATGGTATAAATTTTAACTCATCATTCAAAGCATTGGAAATATGATAAATTATAATCACTTACTCACTCATGTCATGCACTCACTGCTTAGTTGTGCAAGATGGCCATTTATCAATGATGACTACGTCAGAACTGGCAACTCTGACTCCCGAGTCACTTGGGGTTGCAATCTTAAGTGTGAAATTGTTTCAACAACTATGACAATAAAATAAAATAAAAACAACTACTAGTCTCCTACTTGGAACGAAAGGAGCTCGAAAATTTGTGCCTACTACCTATGTGAACCTCACTACCAATGTCCACTCTTTTTTCATCAAAATGAAATTTAAAAGGCTGGTTTGATAAGTCATCCTCTACAAGACTTCATTTTTTGCATGAATATCATGGACTCATGACAACAATAAATAAAACTCGATGTCATTCAAATAAAAATAATGGCATGCAGCTAGGATCACAAATAGTGCATAAATCAATTTATGCATTGCTATAGAGAGGTTTCATTGGGCACACGATATGGAGAAACAGTGGTTATTAATAAAATTAAAAAAACAATTGTTGGCTCAAGAATAGCCTTTAAATTGATGATCATGATGTAATCTCCTTCCGTCCTTTCAAACATTTGCAGTTTCTCACAACATTTATCCTCAACGCTACCAAAATACATATAAAAATTACTTGTCTTTACATCCTCTTCTCTTTAAATCCTCCTCTCATGGTCATAACTAAGCATTATTATGCATGCACAACTTCACCTTATAATACAAATTGGGTCAAGGTGCAAAGACAACCATCAAATATTAAATGTGTCAAGACGCAAAGAGTAAGAGAGAACTATAAGTAAGTCTTATATTCAATTTAGCATATAAGTATTTGATTAACACTATCAATTGAGAATCTTGTGATCTTATTATCACTCCTTGTGAATGTGGTTGCAAGGCATTCTTTGAAGGTGAATTCCATAATTTTAGGTCTTCTTCCTCATTATCATGCCTTTTGGTAAGACACTAAAGAGGGTAGTGGCTGGCATCAGCATCTAAAATGGTTTCGACATAGTGGTTATACACATTAATTGTGGACTGGTACAAAACACAACAAATTTTAGAGCCACAAGCCCTTTATTACTCACACCTAGAACTTTCTCAAATCTAGCCATTAATAAACTTCCTTTGGTATTTTGGTTCAATTTAAAAGGTAGTATTGAGACTTAAACATGCAGTGACTTGCAATGATTCAATTGAATTAAGCCCCTCCATCATATACATCTATTATTTCATGACAAGTGTTGAACACAGGGCTGATGCACAATCATGGACTCCTTTAAAGACAGTTTAGATGCCACATAATACTGGAATAAATGGGAAACTCTAACTTTAGGTGACAATTAGGGGTACTTCGCTAACTTATTTGAAGATGAAGTAAAAAGAGAAAATATAGGTAATTGAATCAGCTTTCATAATATATAGCATTTATGCAGAGAAAATGTGTGTAAATGATTATAAAATTAGTTTATGTGAAAGTGGGTTTTCAAATTTTCAACACATCTTAACATATATGTTTGTGGAGGTGCAACAATATATGAGTTAAATGATGTCCATTTGGGATAAAATATTACAGACATATAAAGGACATATGGGCCTAGTGAAACACTATTTATTCATATTTTTTCATGAATTATTTTATTCTTATTAATTATTGAAGTCAGAAAATCTTGAAATTAAAACCTTATGTGCGGGTGCAACACTTTAGGAGAAAAAATTAATGAAATCCTTGATTTATAAATATATGATCATATAGCCTGATCTCGTCTAGTGCACCATATATTTTTTTTGGGAATGGTGATGGAAATCAAAAGCTATATAAAAAACAATTGATGTATGTATTTTTGAAAACGGACATGTATCATTTAGAAAAATAATTATAAATAAATAAAACATAGTTTTGAAGGAAAAAATTACATATTCAGAATCATCATTTCATACTCTACAATATCCTACATTTTCATAAAAAAATATTGTGTATGTCATATCAAAACATGCCATCTAAAGTGAGCATATTGATAGAGTTCTAAAAGACAAGCGATAGCCTTGGTTGATTTGTCCTAGCCAATAGGTTCGGTATTCCGAAGCTGCTTCCAAACTTAATGCCAAACCTTAATCCCGTCAATTATTTAAATTTTAAAATAATGCATATGCGATATGAATAAGCTATAACGCATATGCAATATAATGCATATGCGATATAACTTATTCATATCAAATATGCGATATAACGCATATGCGGTACAATAAAGCTATAATGCATATGTGTAAATTATGTTGTGATGACGTGAGTACCACTTGAACTTGTAGGGAATAATTAGATTGTTCCTTTTTTGGAGTCATAACTTTCACCTACAAACTGTGTTTGATAAAAACAAACCATTGTTGGAAAGAAATTGGTATGTATAATTCATTGAGGGAACTAAAGACGTATGTACTCCACATCTAAGCCTTACAATTTCACTACTTTGGTCCTCCAAGGAAGGATTTACCATTAGGGTATGTTAATACAATTGTTAGGTTCTAACCAAAACTAACTCTTGTATGTCTCATGTTAAATATTAGCAATTCCATAGAATCAATTTAAGGTCATATGGTAACTATGTAAAATCATTTTGGATAGTCTTCACAATGCAATTAAATTAAATGCCTGTGCAACTTTTATAAATTGATTTTCCTTCCTACTTTTGTGTCCCTTTAGGTGCCTAGTTGAATAACAATTTTATGTATTATTTATCACGTGTAACATCAATTAGATCAAAAACATATTTTGATATTCTCAATTTCTTGAAAAGGTTTATTGTGCTCAAAACTTGACTAAAATTAAAATCACACTCAACTAAGGTGCTTGATATAATTATGTTCAGAGCTAATTTAAGTGGCATGGCTTCTAGATTCACAATGTCACTAGATACTTGTAAGTTGTATGGGTGGTGGGTTCACACTATAGCTTACTTCATGGAAGTTCTCTAAAGTTGCTAGCATAATTGAACTAGGTAAATTCTAATGGTGCTATAGGTAAATTTTAACTAATTTGTTTTTGTCCTAACGCATCATTGTTCATTACCCTCATCCTCATCATCATCACCGTCGTCATCCTCATCATCATCACCACCGTCATCTTCATCATCATCATAATCACCCTCATCCTCATACTCATCCTCATCATCATAGTCATCATCCTCCTCCTCCTCATCATCCTCATCATTGTTCATCATCATCGTCATCACCATCACCCTCATCCTCATTAGCTTCATCGTCACCCTCATCCTCATCATCATCATCACCCTCATCTTCATTATCATCATCATCATCATTTCACCCTTATCCTCATTAGCATCATCATGGTCATTATCATCATCATCATCATCCTCATCATCATCATCATCATCATTGTCATCCTCGTCAGCATCATCATGGTCATCATGGTCATCATCATCATCATCAACATCACCCTCATCCTCATCCTCATCATCATCCTCATCATCCTCATCCTCATCCTCATCATCATCATCACCCTCATCCTCATCAGCATCATCATGGTCATCATGGTCATCATCATCATCAGCATCATCATCATCATCACCCTTATCCTCATCCTCCTCCTCCTCCTCCTCCTCCTCCTCATCATCATCCTCATCCTCATCCTCCTCATCATCATCATCACCCTCATCCTCATCGGCTTCATCATGGTCATCATCGTCATCATCGTCATCATCATCATCACCACCATCATCATCTTCATCCTCATCCTCATCCTCATCATCGTCAGCCTCATCATCATCATCACCCTCATCCTCATCCTCATCAATCATCACCCTCATCCTAATCATCATCATCATCATCATCATCATCACCCTCATCCTCATCACCATCATCATCCTCCTCATTTTCATCATCATCATCATCACCCTCATCCTCATCAGCTTCATCATGGTCATCCTCATCATCATCATCATCATGGTCATCCTCATCATCATCATCATCATCACCGTCATCATCCTCATCCTCATCGTCATCATCATCATCGTCAACCTCATCATCATCATCACCCTCATCCTCATCCTCATCATCATCACCTTCATCCTCATCATCATCATCATGGTCATCATGGTCATCATCACCCTCATCTTCCTCCTCCTCCTCATCATCCTCCTCCTCCTCATCATCACCCTCATCCTCATCAGCTTCATCATGGTCATCATCATCGCCATCATCACCCTCATCCTCCTCATCAACATTGTCACCCTCATCCTCATCATCATCATCATGGTCATCATCATCATCATCATCATCATCATCATCACCCTCATCCTCATCACCATCATCATCATCCTCATCCTCTTCCTCATCATCATCATCATCATCATCATCATCACCCAGATCCGCATCAACTTCATCATGGTCATCCTCCTCCCCCTCCTCCTCTTCCTCATCATCACCCTCCTCCTCCTCCTCCTCCTCATCACCCCCATCCTCATCCTCATCATCATCATCCCTCTCATCCTCATGGTCATCACCATCATCATCATGGTTGTCATCACCATCCTCCTCTTCCTCATCATCACCATCATCCTCCTCAACATCATCATAGTCATCATCCTCCTCATCATCACCCTCATCCTCATCATCATCATCATGGTCATCATCATCATCATCATCATCATCATCATCACCACCACCCTCATCCTGATCATCATCATCATATTCATCATCCTCTTCATCATCACCATGATTGTTCATTATCATCTTCATCATCACCCTCATCCTCATCATCATCATCGCCCTCATCCTCATCATCATCAACCTTGATCCTCATCAGCATCATTCATCACCCTAATCCTCACCATCATCATCATCTTCATTGACACCCTCATCCTCATCATCATTATCATATTCATCATCCTCATCATCATCACCATCATCCTCCTCATCATCTTCATTATCACCCTCATCCTCATCATCATCATCACCCTCATCAGCATCGTTCATCACCCTCATCCTCACCATCATCATCATCTTGATCGACACCTTCATCTTCATCCTCATCATCATATTCATCATCCTCCTCATCATCACCATCATCCTCATCATCATCTTCATCATCACCCTCATTCTCATCATCATCATCATCCTCATCCTCATCATCATCAACCTCGATCCTCAACATCATCGTTCATCACCCTCATCCTCATCATCATCATCATGGTCATCATCATCATCATCATCGTAATCATCATCATGGTCATCACCATCATCATGGTCATCATCATCATCACCCTCATCCTCCTCCTCCTCCTCCTCCTCCTCATCATCTTCATCGACACCCTCATCCTGAACATCATTAGCATTCTCATCCTCATCATCATCATCATCATAATCCTCATCCTCATCCTCATCGTCACCTCATCCTCATCATCATCATCATGGTCATCATCATCATCATCATCATCATCATCATCATCATCACCCTCATCCTCATCATCATCATCATGGTCATCATCATCATCATCATCATCATCATCATCATCATCACCCTCATCCTCATCATCATCATCATAGTCATCATCCTCCTCATCATCACCATCATTGCTCACCATCATCTTCATCGTCACCATCATCCTCATCATCATCACCATCCTCGTCATCATCATCATCATCACCCTCATCCTCATCATCATCATCATGGTCATCATCATCATCATCATCATCATCACCCTCATCCTCCTCATCATCATCATAGTCATCATCCTCCTCATCATCAACATCATTGTTCACCATCATCTTCATCCTCACCATCATCCTCATCATAATCACCATCCTTGTTATCATCATCATCATCATCACCATCCTCGTCATCATCGTCATCATCATCATCCCTCATCCTCATCATCACCATGACCCTCATCCTCATCATCATCATCATGGTCATCATCATCATCGTCATCATCATAATCATCCTCATCCTTATCATCATCCTCATCCTCATCCCCATCCTCATCATCATTGTTCATCATCCTCATCCTCACCATCATCAACACCCTCATCCTTATTAACACCCTCATCCTCATCCTCATCGACAACCTCCCCCTCATCCTCATTAACACCCTCACCCTCATACTCATCATCATCATGCTCATGGATACCCTCAATGTTCATCACCCTCATCCTCATCATATCTAGATAAATGTAAATTGGACATTTTCATTGAGCATTAAATTGCATATGCGATATGTCTCATATGCACTAAATCACATATGCGATATATCACATATGCATTATGGAAAACATGTAAAACCCTGCCCGTTCATTAAAAGGATGGAGTTCAATATCACATATGCGATATATCGGAGGTGCGTTATATTGCATATGTGATATGTGTTTTATAGAAAATGTAGGGTGGTGTCGTGTTGGCCAGTTTTAACGTATCAAAAGACATAATTCGTCTGAATCCGCGCACATAGAACTATTCGACATGCAATTTTTTATCATTACTTACATAATTCCATAGTTTTGTATAGGTTTGGGTGGATTTCAATGGGGAATGTACGTAATAGAGGACGAAAGTCAGCAAGGAAGGTGCTTAAACTGGAAGAAGCAGAAAAACAAAAAAAACAAAAAAAAAGGAAGATTCAAGAAATCGTCGGCATTCATTACATGAGCAAATAGTTCCGATTCCCCCTCAATAGATACTTGATGTAGAGGCTGAGGAAGATAATGTAGCATTGAAAGAAGCTGGTTATATGGAAGTTGATATTATTGATCCATTAGTAGACAGACAATCTTGTGAAGAGTTCAATAATTATGTTACTCCTAATGTAAATGTGACTCAGCAACAACCATGTTCGGTGGTTCAATCTCCTAATCAAAGTTGTGAGCTAGTTGTGGATGTAAACGTCACTCCAGCATTTCAAATGACAATAAATTTTGCATCAAAATGAAAGAGAACTCCTAAACAAATACAAGTGGATGAGAGCGGATTGACTTCCATGGAAGGTAAGGTGACTAAACGCACTATCCTTCGTCATTCTTCTCAAATAATGAAAAAATATTTTGATAACAAATCCGAAGACGGTAAATGCCAACTGGTTTTAGCTTTGCTTAAATATAGAAATATGGCAACTATTAGAAGAAATTTAGGCATAACAACAATGAAGAATATCGAATCAAGTAATCACATTGTTAAATCTCTTCCTGCTGCATTCACATCGATTGGTAAAAAAACTCGTTCAAAAGACTATAATGTGGCTCACCGTGTATTGGTTGTATGTAGATCCACAAGACAACGTTGTTTACTTAAATGCACATCACAAATTGTTCCTTTACATCCAAAGACACTTAAAAAATATTCAGTAAGAAGAGACAACCTTGATGTAGAGGGACAAATGAAAACATTATGGGCATTCAGTGGTAGGTTGCCCCGCAAAGACATGAAATTAGTCAAAGCAGTGAAGGGCCTAGTGCAAACGTTTTGGCATGATAACACTAGGCCTTCTTCTAACACAAAGGATGTGTTAAAACATTGTAGGGGTTCTCATCACACTGAACCTCGTGTTAAGAATTATCTTGACATGACACAAACTCAACTATTTGGGATGTTTAAAGTTTCCCACGTAGAGCTAAGGCTCGGGCAAAGATCTCTTGAAAAATGGAAGCCTTGGTATGTTAGAATCAATACCATCTGGAACACTTGTTGTTGTAGATACCACATAGAGTTTGACCTATATTACCATACATTTGCACATATACGTCATTTTTTGCATCCTACCCATGTGCAGGAATGCTCATGTACAGTACCGCCAATGTCATCCAGAGATTTCATCCATAGCATCATGTGTCCGAGGCAAGATGGGCAGACACATTACTTAAAACAATGTGTAGACGGTTCTTGCAACAATTGTGGTGGGCTATCCTTATGGTCTGATTGCATCTATGAAAGTGAAGATCAAGCATTCGGGAATGCAATTGTCAAGGAGCAGAACTATCAATATGAGACATATCAGCTAAATGATGGGAAAGAAAGAAGGAAGATTAAATTGGTGACTTCACAGGTAAATTCTTGAATATTGACAAATTAATATTCATGTACACATTTTTTTATGTGGTTTATTGACATATTAATATTCATGTACCAAGTGCGAGTATGTGATTTTATTCCAGAGTTTCATGGAAAAATCCAACAATACATTCAACATGTCGATATGGTACGGTGGCAAGATGAGCAATTCAGAATATGCCGGGACACCTTCCCTCTCAGAACAATACTATCAGTGGTTGAATTTGTGGAAAATTACACCCTACAACCACAAAATGAAATTCAAAGTCAATACTATCACTCAGAGGAGGTGAGTATAATGGTGCATATCATGTATCGACATGGGCAAGATAGCAATGAAGAGAAACATGTGATACTGAAAGAAAGTCACTTCTACGTAACTGACGACTGGACCCATGACATCCATTACGTGCAACATTGCTTTAAATTATTCTATGATCACGTGATAGATATGGATATACCATTTTATCGCCATTTCATTTGGTCAGATGGTTGTGTTGGACAGTTCAAGAATGCACATGTATTTGAATGGTTGTGTTTGTTGCACATAAAATACAAGGTTCCACATGTATGGAACTACTTTGAAACTGGTCATGGAAAATGAGAGCATGATGGTGTTGATGCATGCATTAAAACTACCCTTCAAAGGGAAGAGATGAAGTGTATAGGTGCTCTCCTTTGAGACGTTGCATCTATAGTCCAATGGTGTGCATCTATCATGGGAGAACAAGAAACAAGGAAACACTTAGTGCGAAGAATATTCTGGGAGGTTACAAATGTGGATCGATCACAAACACCTCGGGTGAACACAGTGCATGGAACTCGATAGTTTCATTCAATTAGAAGCTTAGACTACTCGACCCTACAAATTTGGACAAGATTGAAGCTTGCTTTTGCAGTTCATGTAGCATCGGTGAATGGGGTGATTGTGAGCATACGGATACCGTTGATACATGGGATCGAGTGACACTTGGCACCAATTTCAACGGGGGTAATGAAATAGATTATCTAGAAGATGATCAGACACATATTTCTATAGACTATGATCACATATTGGATCTCATACAACCAGGTACATGAGTAGTACCTAAATAAGAAAATACATTTATGTATTGTTTACTCGACCTTTGTAGAATTTAATTTATGTAGAAATTAAGAATGAAAGACCTTATTTAAAAAATGTATTGTTAACTCGACCTATTTCCTTTCATAGGTCAAATATATGCAGTGGTTGCCCCAAAAAATAATGAATGGGGTTCTGACTATTGGTTGGCACATTGCTTAGAGGGGAAACAAACCCTTCTAGAACCTGTTACAAATGATGAAAATATTGAATTCCCAACTGGATCAATGGTTATAAAAGAGGAGTACTTGACACTTGCAACACAACAGAAAAGGAAGGGTGGGTATGTATATTAGGATTATAGACCAGGAGCTATTGTATACCACTTCACCAACCTAGTAGTTGGTATAAACATCAAGCTTCGCACACTTGCTCACAAAAATAGGTCACATGTACGATACTCGCTACATCATATAGAGCATGAAATATTGATGGAAACCATCAACATCAGAGATGATCCGGATGGCCTACTTGTATGAGTGCATTGTCAGATGCATTATTTAACCTTTTTAAAAGTGAATTCTGAAGCACAATTTTCATTATTTATCCTTACTGTATTACCGATGTAATAAACTTGTGATTGACAAATACCATTCACAGAAATAATATTATTTAGAGGATACTGGAAACTATAAACATGATCATACAACCTCGGGTGAGTTATCTATAAAACATGTTTGCACATTTTCATTGGGTTCTATTTTCTTTCTTATGATGTTACTAATGTCTAGCCTTTCATGTGCCTATGATACAAACACCATCTACGGCACATTGGAGGCGCAAAGAATGGTGTCTTTAGACACCACCAAATATAGTTCGAAAAATAACAAGCTCTCGAGTTGTTGAAATTTACATTTCTTGATGTTTTTAGTTTAATATACATTTAATTACATTGCCATGTACAAATCAGAATCCAACTTGATGCTTTCATACTTGCATGCACTAATTCATGTCAAGACAAGGTATGAGATGGAACTAGAAACACATGAGATCACCAATACTAGGCTTTCATGAGTCACCAAGTTGCATGCTCCAACAAGGTTCAAGACAAGTTATGAGATTTCCAACTAGGGTTTTGTGAGCAATCATGCAAGTTAGGAAAGGGAACTAGAAACACATGATCACCAATACTTTCATGCACCAACTAGGCTTTCAGGAGTCACCAAGTTGCATGCTCCAATTAGGTTCAAGACAAGGTATGAGATGTCCAACAAGGGTTTGGTGAGCAATCATGCAAGTTAGGAGAGTGAACTAGAAACACATGATCACCAATACTTGCATGCACCAACTAGGTGTTCATGAGTCACCAAGTTGCATGCTCCAACTAGGCTCAAGACAAGGTATGAGATGGAACTAGGGTTTGCTGAGCAATCATGCAAGTTAGGAGAGGGACCTAGAAGCACATGATCACCAATACTTGCATGCACACCAACTAGGCTTTCATGAGTCCCCAAGTTGCATTCTCCAACTAGGGTCAAGACAAGGTATGAGATGTCCAACTAGGGTTTGGTGAGAAATCATGCAAATTAGGAGAGTGAACTAGAAACACATGATCACCAATACTTGCATCCACACCAACTAGGCTTTCATGAGTCACCAAGTTGCATGCTCCAACTAGGGTGAAGAAAAGGTATGAGATGTAAGTAGGGTTTGGTGAGAAATCATGCAAGTTAGGAGAGGGAACTAGAAACACATGATCACCAATACTTGCATGCACACCAACTAGGCTTTCATGAGTCACCAAGTTGCATGCTCCAATTATGGTCAAGAAAAGGTATGCGATGTCCAACTAGGGTTTGGTGAGCAATCATGCAAGTTAGGAGAGGGAACTAGAAACACATGATAACCAATACTTGCATGCACACCAACTAGGCTTTCCTGAGTCACAAAGTTGCATGCTCCAAGTAGGGTCAAGACAAGGTATGAGATGTCCAACTAGGGTTTCGTGAGAAATCATGCAAGTTAGGAGAGTGAACTAGAAACACATGATTACCAATACTTGCATGCACCAACTAGGATTTCATGAGTCAACAAGTTGCACATGCTCCAACTAGGGTCAAGACAAGGTATGAGATGTCCAACTAGGGTTTGGTGAGCAATCATGCAAGTTAGGAGAGTGAACTAGAAACACATGATCGCCAATACTTGCATGCACCAACTACGCTTTCATGAGTCACCAAGTTGCATGGTCCAATTAGGGTCAAGACAAGGTATGAGATGTCCAACTAGGGTTTGGTGAGAAATCATGCAAGTTAGGAGAGTGAACTACAAACACATGATCACCAATACTTGCATGCACACCAACTAGGATTTCATGAGTCACCAAGTTGCATGCTCCAACTAGGGTTTGGTGAGCAATCATGCAAGTTATGAGATGTGCTTTATGAGATGAAACAAGGTATGAGATGTGCTTTTATTATGATTGTGAGTGGCATTGGTATGGAAAAAGAGAACTCAAAATTTTTAAAGTAATTATTTGTACATGGTCATATGGGGGATTTGGCTAGGGATGAACTTAGTTCTTAATTCTATTTGAAAAAAAAATCATTCTTTTGTTCAAGAATTAATCTCTTATTCAAGCATTGTCTCAAAAATTACACTAAACACGTGTATCTAATTCTTTTCCCATGGTAGCTTACGTATCAAATTCATGGGTTTCCTTGATGGTGCATATCAAAGTGATCCGAATTTTAGTATCACAGGGCATCTTATTTTTCTTTGATATGCATGTCAGTAAGTATAAAGTTCGAACTAGCATTGGAACAAACAAGTTTGCATAATTAATGGCCTCAATGATCTTGATGAAATGTGCTTTCAGTGGTGGTGTAAAAACTCTCTAGGTTTTTGTTGACTAAGATCTCACTATAAATTGGATGTTAAACAAGACCTAATTGTCAAATACTGCTACTCTTTAGTACATTTATTTTCAGCATGTTTTTGGGAACTAAACATTATTGTTGATTCTCTTCCTAAAGCAAGTCAAATTCTGGAAGATATGGAGTTAGAAGAGATAATTGAAGGGTTCTATTTGGTTTCTTCCTTGTGATTCAAATAAAGGTGACATGTAATATCTATGTATATATTTCACTATTTTGGCTGAGTTAGATAATCTTTTGGTTCGTATAGTTTTTTGGATGAATAAGACTATGTGTGTTTTTGGATATTTTCTATAATAATATTATTATTATTTTTGGACAATTTTTGAAATTGGGATTTTTCTCCCATATAGGACCAACATGGGAGAAATGTTTGGACAATCTTTGAAATTGGCACATTTGCAAAGATCATGTAGTATTTTGTCTACTGTTATCTATTGGGGTATTTTGATGAGATGGAATTAAAGGCGTGTGGTGGAACTAGGGTTACCAAGGTATGAGATGGAACTAGGGTTTGGTGAGAAATTTGCAAGTTAAGAGAGGGAACTAGAAACACATGATCACAAATACTTGCATGCACCAACTAGGCTTTCATGAACAACAATTTGCATGCTCCAACTAGGGTTACCAAGGTATGACATGGAACTAGGGTTTAGTGAGCAATCATGCAAGCTAGGAGAGGGAACTAGAAACACATGATCACCAATACTTGAATGCACCAACTAGCCTTTCATGAACACAAATTTGCATGCACCAACTAGGGTTTACTTCAACAAATTTAGGGTTTGTAGGGTACATGATGTATGTTAGTATGGTATGATGAACTAGTATCATAGGGTATTGTAGGGTATGATATGGTATATATTACGCATGCATGCATGGCTTAGTGTTAAATGGTACATATTGTTAGTATGTTATGTTATGGTACATGTTATTGTATCATAGTATGGTATGATGTTACTGTCGTAGGGTAATGTCGAGTATGTTATTATGTGTATGTTAAAATTGTAGAGTATGTTAGTGTGTGTATGTTAGAATTGTAGAGTATGTTAGTGTGTGTTACTGTGTGTAAATTAGGGTATGTTATTGTATTTTAGAATTGTATGATGTTAAAAAGTTGATGAGTCGTTTAAATTCTTCCTTTAAGTATTGGAAATTCATTTAAGTTAGCACACATGCATGAACCACACATATCATTATCTCACATAGGTGAACCACACATATCATGTTCCAAGACAAATTCAACCATGATATCATGTTCCAAGATCAAGTCAACCATATATATGTATAAATTTGAACCTTGATTTATATTATATATGTATAGCAATAATGTTGTACAAAAATTGCCATGCCACATGGCCATAATACAAAATAGTGGATCAAAAACTACATCTGTGTGTACATATGAACAAAAAGTTACATATATGTATGCCCCCTATACATTTTTTCTAGTTATCCCCCATTTTGCTGCAACTGCCAGAGTCTTTGAAGAAGTGTAGCTTTCTTTTGCAACTGCCCACTGGTGATCCCCATCGCTGAACAGGAGGGATAGGTCTCATCAGTGGAGACTGCAGAAAAAACCAAATTTTGTAAGTTAATTTACCAACCTTTAAAAATTCTATGTACATTTGTTTAAATTCCAAAACCAAAATAACATTTCTACTTAGTGTACGTGAGTAAGTAATCACGAGTCCTGGTGCCACACTAACAGCAACCCTGATTGGGTGCTCTTCTTGCACCACTTGGTCACTATCAGGCTGCATAGAAAAATATATATATATATATATATGCCAATGTCAACAAATATACATGTACCTTGGGGGGGAGAGGGTCAACAATTTGGGTCTCTTCAAGCACCAAATCAGAGAAAGATATCTACACAAATGTATAAAGAAAGCGATCTACATAAACATACCTGCTGGCTCGTCAATGATGGGCCACCATTTTGGTGCTCTTCATGCACCGATGCCTCAATAGGGGCCTGCTTATAAAGTAACATATATATGCCATTTTCATATAAAATAGTGAATCAGAGACATATATACTACCTGGAAGGAAAATGATGAACTACCAAAGAAAGTAAAACATACATACCTGGCTAGGGGGAAGAGGTGGGTTGACAACAACCTCGCTTTTGTGCTCTTCAAGCACCACTGTCACAATAGGTTCCTGCATTAAGTAACGTATGTCAAAGCGATACAAGTTACAAATGATTTTTCCAAAGAAAGCGAAACATAATTAAAAGCATATTTCAAATAATACATGTGTCTACGAATCTACCTCTGCATGAGAGGGAATAGGCTGCAATACAATATACTCATCCTGGTCAACCTGCATAAAACATGTTGTATCAAAATTAGGATACATATTTAATGTTACAATCTATACTATAAATATGTAAATAAAGTTGACAAATTAACAAGTATATTTCTTACCCCTATTGGTGAAGAACCAAAGCCATATGCAATATTGACAGCCGCATCAATGTTCTCAACGTTGATCGACAGACTATGCAACTGTGGTGTGCCATGGGACACTAGTTGTATATTTGTTCACATAATTTGTTAGATAATTAAATAGAAATACATTGCAAAACAATTGAACATTTTGACATGAAACAAAATATAATATGAAAATAATGAGTTTTACTTACAAAGCAAAGTAATCCATCATCTCAGAAGTCAGAAGCATGGCCATAGCATATGCCTCCACACGATGTGCAAGGGTGTAGAGTAACACGATGCTCTAAAGATTCTGCATCTCCTCTGTGATCTACAGATGGTCTCACCTTAGAAGTGCCAGCCCCTTGGTATACATTGCCTTGGACATCAGTCCCATGCTAAAGGAATGTATCTGCCATGTCAAATAATGCCTTCTGTGTATACTCAATCACAGGAACTGCAGGAGGATGTACCTGAGGGGTTTTTGGTGTGCGTGGTGGGCGTAGCACATAGTTAGGATCTGTCTTGGCACCTTCCCTATCTTGGGGAATCCCATGACCAACACCCTAGTTTCCTAAGAGATTGAAGTAGTTAACATGTTTCCCTAGGATGAATTCTGCATACAACTTCCTAAGGAAATAAAATGGGATGTCCCTATTCCCATGGGGGTCTTCATCGAATACCATATACCAACGATCCATCCAATTGGTATTTATATTTGGTTCAATGCACCAGTCTATGGAAATGTGTGCTCAACTGGTGGGTGGAACCAATCCAGTGCTAGGGTCCTGGAATAATGAAAATAACTGGTCTTTTGTAATTTTAAGGGATTTGATGTCTTTATGATTCAATCCATTGGAGTAGTATTGCCTCCTAGATTCTCTGTACGAGGTAATGTTGCACAGAGCTCCTTGGGAATTGGATATTGTGTCTATTATTGTGTCCAATGCATCGACTAAAGACTCTCTCAAACGATCCCCCCCTTTAATACATGAGCTAAGGTGCTTCAATGACACCAAGCGCACAATAATCTGTGTGTTTCTATCTTGTTCCCCCTCTGGGTTCAGGTTAGGTTGTGGGTTAGGTTGTTGTGGGTTAGGTTGTTGTGGGTTATTAGAGGGTGGGTTTTCCACATTGTGTTGTTCATTTGTGTTGTCTATTAAGATTTAAAGAAAAAACTACAAGTTATTTTACTTTTAATCATTATTTGATTGAACATTCAATTTTTTTAAAAATTTGTTTAAAATAATTATAAAAACAATGAAATTATGGAGAAAATTAAAGGATGGAAGACTAAGTGAAAATGATAATATAGAATTTACCTGCCATTGGAGCAATCCACCTTGAGCTCAACCTCGAAAAGCAAAAACACAAATCGCACTTGCACTATTTCTCCCTTGTAGTTTTTCGATGTCCAAATCTTGTGCAAATGAAATTTGAGGGGCCTGTGGCCTCTGTTTTATTTTATTTTTTGCTTTTCAATATCGCATATGTGATATATCGCATATGCAATATATCGTACTTGTGATATATATCCCATATGCGAAATAGAAAAGTAAGGAACGAATATATATAGAAATATCAAACACATTTTTTTCTAGGAGATAATATTAAAGGAATCTTTAGAAAAGTGGAATTAAATAATCTAAAATAATTAGAAGGGAGAAGGGATTTTGTTGGGAAAGAGGAAATAGAATGCAAGTTGAAGAAGTAGATCAAATTGGTTAGCGAAATGGGATCATAATACAAAATTATTTCAAATTTATACTGAACATATAAAAATAATTCATACATTTAGGAAGATAAAAACATGGAGGGGTTTGGAGTAATATTTTTTGGAGAAATATCATATACAAGAGTAAATTGTTTTAGTAACTTCCCAGAACATTTAAGGGAAAATATTGTCGAAATATTGAATACTGTCTCTTTTTTTTTTAAATGATGGAGGATAATGGAAATAAGAATTTGAAATATGACGTTACAAAGGAAGAACTCAATTTTTTCCTAATATCGCCATTCAAGAAGGAAAAAGATCCAAGCCCAGCTGGGTGGACAATAAAATTTTATTTGTGTTTCTTTGAGATGATAGAAGATTCTAATAAGAAGAATTAAAGAATAGGAAAGTCTTGGGGGAGCTATATTATATCTTTATAGAAATTATCTCAAAGAAAAATAACCCATATATTTGTGTAACCTCGGTATCTAAAATAATAGAACATATTTTGGCTAATGGATTAAAAAGTAAGAAACACTATATTGCATGCTTTTTTATCAAGGGTAATATTTGGTATCATTTGTGTATATTTTCTAGGCACGTTGTGGATATCCATTATTAGCCATATGTCCTATGCAATGTTAACATACTACTTTGTTGAGATAATATCACTATTTTGTTATTATTTAATAGCATTGATCATTATTTTCCTTTGCACATACTACTTTCAACTTACAAGCACTAAATATCTTATGGTATGTAAGAAATATTTCTGAGTCCTCTTCCATTCCTTGTTCTATCCAAATATAATTTAATTGGAAGAATTCATGATACAATACCAAATGGATTATTGTGTATTAATATCTCATATGTTAATGAAGAAAAATTTAGGCTTGCCTATCTACTAGTTGATGGAAGGTTGGAAAAAGTAGGAAGGATGAAAAGAGTGTCATTCAAAGCTCATTATACTGTGGAGGCTATGAGAAATTATATGATTGATCTTCTTCCTTCTGATATTACAATATTGGTACAAACATTCTATTCAAACAAACTCGAATAGAACAATATATATAATTCACATTATTCATTTATGCCATATTGTTTTGTATGAACAATAAATTCTAGGAAAATATATAGATATGTTTTGGACCTTGCTATTGTAGTCCATACAATGCAAATATCAAAATTAAATTGATTGATTGGGTGCTGTTGAAAGTAGGAAACCTTCATTGGGAAGGTAGTGGAAGAAGAGAGTGAGATGGAAGGGTTGTTGAATGGTTACTCCAAAATCATGGCTTTCGATCTCTACATTTCGAATATCTTTAGATCGTATATCCTCCACAATGGTTTCTTCATAAAACCTAAAAAATACACCCTAATCATATCTATAGATATGTTTTGGACCTTGCTATTGTAGTCCATCCAATGCAAATATCAAAATGAAATTGATTGATAGGGTGTTGTTGGAAGTAGGAAACCTTCATTGGGAAGGTAGTGGAAGAAGAGAGTGAGATGGAAGGGTTTTTGAATGGTTACTCTAAAATCATGGCTTTCGATCTCTACATTCAAAATATCTTTAGATCATATATCCTCCACAATGGTTTCTTCATAAAACCTAAAAAATCCACCCTACTCATATCATCCCATGAACCATCACCTTTAATGAAGCAAGATTGAAGCATGAAGCAAGGAACCAACATGATGTATGGATGCAAGGAACCAATATGATGCATGGATGGGTATCATTAGTATGGATAGGTATCAACCGTGTCTTCCACATCCATTATGATCATTTAACAATCCTTCCCACGATAACTTTAAATATCGCATATGCGATATATCGCACTTGCGATATATTGCATATGCATTTTGTAAATGTTGCATATCGCATATGGGATATTTAACATTACAAAATGCATATGTGATATATCGCATATGCAATATGTTTTCATGAACCTTAGCCTTGTGTTTGGGTTCGGGTTATTCCGAACGTACCATCAATAATGCTTATGGGTTCTTGATTTGCACTTCGGAAGTGCATTTCTGATTTCCTAAGTGGCACCAAAAAGTGGAACCAACTTCGTGCGAGCGCCCCACAAATATTTGATGCAGCAAGCCTTGTTAGGCTACCTTTTCCAACTTGCTTGGTACGTAGGATTTTTTTTTAATGCTTTCCGAGTTGTGTATTATTTTTTATTAGGTTCACAATCCTTATCATTCTTACATCTCTCAAGCTTGGATTGCATGTGGATGTCCTAATATGGTTATGACATAGTCTAAGTAGTTTTTTTGCATAATGAAGTGTGATCAAACTTGAAAAAATACAATAGAATAGTTGTTATGTTATTGAACTGTAAAATTAAAGATACACACATGAGAACTTAATGTGTTAAAAATATGTTTCATTGAAAATATATCATTTTTTAATGCAGATATTATGCAGTGCTCCATTGTTTAAAATTGTAAAAATTTGAGGGAACAATATTTATTTTTTTCTTCTATTTTTTAAGAATCTAATTGATTTATACTTAGGTGAAATGATGGAGGGGAACTATATAAAAAAAAACATTCAAAATATGTTTTCGTAAATTAAATTGAACCTTTTTGTTTTGAAAGCTTACCCATCTACCATATAACCATGAGTATCTAGAACGATCATAAGGATATCCTTCTCCTCCAGATCCAACCTTACTTTTACAACACAGGGTAAATTGAAATACCCTCACATTGAAATTAAGACCCACCCTTAAAATTTGATCACTGATAATGACGTATATTACTCTCGTAAGGTCCCATCACGAACACGTGTCTACGATTCTCAATGCAGCGACCAGATATGAACAGTCACCATCGAGATGAAAGATACTAAATGAAACACCTCGCTCACGACAATAGAAGGAGGAATGGTGAGAATGAACTGGTTTCGAAGGGGGGTTTAAGACAGAGATGATGGCGTTGTTTACATTAGTGCACTTTCAAATCCTCATAGGCACCTTAGTAGGAAGAGCTCTGGGATTCTACATTAAACATCACCTTGAAATTCGTTACAAGGTGCTGAAAATCCATTCCCTTGTCAAGCCCTTTCCTTCTGGTTTTATTTTCCTTTAAATTGTTTGTTGTTATGTGTTTTCCCCTATAAATTGTTGTCCTTCTAATTTGGGTGGGTTTAGTTGCTTTGTTTCTCTAGATTAAACCTCTATCTACTTTAAACCTTTCTTAAATTATGCTTCAAACAGTTTGGCTATCATATTTACATTTCAGTTTGGGTTTTTCGTTGTTTTTCAATACATTGTTGTGCTTGCTTATTACGTTTTCACCAAAATTATCATATTATATAACTATCATAAATCTGCTAGGTTGACAATAAGTCAAGACCCACCATTGAATACATTTTCTCAAGTTATCACTCTTCAATTTGTCCTTGTTTAATCTAGAGCAAGTATGAGATTGAAATCACCGTTATTATAGATCCTTCATACAGATAAGAACAAAACAATTGTAGCCACTAGTGTAATGTTTGTAATGTTCGATGAGGAAGTTCAGGGCAGATGATAGAGTCAGAAAAAAATTGAACAAGAGTATGATGACACAACTAGAGAACAGGGAGAGGGTTTAGAAAAAGATTAAGGAAGAGAAGTGAAGGCCAAAGTGGTACTACAGAACTTTGTATTCCTGTAGTCCATCTGATATTTTATTTGTTGATTCATCCTTTGACCATATTCCAAATGTTTTTTTCCACCTCAACTCAATGAGCAAACATCCTAAAAACTACTAACAACCCCAAAAAAATACTAAGTGCTAACAAAATACAAAGGTAAAAATAAGTTACATAGGTTTGATATTGTATGTAGATACTAGATAGGAATGTGCAGACTTGAAAAGTTATAGGAATACATAGGTTCATCATATGGTTTTCTAAAAAATACATAAATTCTTACTTTTCCATTGTTTAATCTATGTTTTTACTAAATTGTAGCATTGTTTCCCAGTGCACTTTTAAAATAATACATCCAACAAGTGTTAGTTGAAGTAGAACTCCATGAATCCATAGTTACTATAAACTCATATTTGTTAGAAAGGATTTGTTTTAATTCTTGAGCCTGAGTTGAACTAAGATGCTTGTTCCTGATAGTTATGAGAATAAATTTAAGCAACAGAGTAACTACTCAGAGATTTAATGAAGTCTGCAATCAGAGATTTGGGTTTTATGGAATCTAATTTTAGAATTCGGTTGTACTAATATTGATTTATCTGAACTATATTAAAAAAAATGTTTGTTGTACTATATCTAATATATTCTAATAAATGTGGTGAGTTAAAAAGCTCTGGGTATTTTAAGTTATACTTTTCTTAGTGGTTCTATTAAATCACAATGCTTTGTATAGTTTTTTATTAGCAATAAACAACTAACCTTACTTTATCTCAAGCAACTACAAAGAGACAATTGAAGTATGTTTAACCTGACCAGTTCACTGGCACATTTTGCTTAACCATTATATTATAGAAATTAGTTCACTATAACTTCCTAAATGGTAGTTCGAATGCTCTTCTATTGAGGTAAACTGTAAAGTCCAGTAACTGTGTATCATAGTATATGACTAGAAAGAAATATCTTAGGAATTATTTCATCAGCCATTTTCATTGATGTTATGGGTATTTTGTTTATGTTTCTACAAATATTTCATTCAGGAATTCACTTATGAATTTTTCTTAACTGTAGGAAATCTGCATGGTCTGAAAATATTGTAATTCATATTTCGAATTTTCAAGTTTTGTCTGTTGCATATATATGTTTTCCAATATTATTTTTTGCTAATTATTGATTCTTCTTTTTATCCAGCAAAAAATGAGAGAGGAAATGCTCAAGTATGATAATGAGCAATGACTAAAAAGACAAGAAAGCACAGTGGATTCATCAAAGCTCTTATCAGATTCATGAGATATTTGAGAGTGATATACTGCATTACATAGTCTAGGGGTGATTCCATGAAGATGGGTAACACTTTTGGCCAAATTTGGCGATGAAAACCTGATTTTTTACTCATGTGCTAGATAGAAGCCCCGAAAANTTTGAAGAGGACACGTCGATATGTGATGTGTGCATTTTTAAGAATTTTTTGGCTGTGTATTTTTAACTTTGCGGATTTTTCTTTGAGCTGCTTCGAAGTTGCCGTGTGGTTTTCTAAGTATAAGTTTTAGAAGTAATTAAAAATTAAATATCATATGAATGCCAAAATGCGTGTATGATACGTCAATGGATAGAAGATTCGTTGGTGAATCTATCGGTATCAACTCCACTCAGTTATGTGCTAGGAATGGCAGGGTTTACACCTCTGCAAGGCACAGGAAATTTTCCATTTGTTTGAATGAGGGCTAAGTCTGTTTTTTTAAGCCCTCTAAATACCTCGGTCGAGGGCTTGATAAAACCTCGGTTGAGATATTAAGACCTCGGTCGAGGGCTTAACAAGCCCTCGACCGAGGTGCGTTTTTCTGTTTTTGCCAAAATGCGCTTGCCAAAAAGTGTTACCCAGGTCCGTGGATTCACCCCTAGTTGTTCAGAATTTATTAGTAGTCTAAACTAGGACTTAAAGCACCTTGTTAAAAAATTTAGTTATAGTTATAGGAAAGGAAATTTCCATGATAGCACGATGCTGCTGAATTTTTAATATGCTGCAAAACTGGAAACCAAAAAGGTACTTTTCAGATGATATTATGGCTCTATTTTGTTGAATGTGCTTTTATTTATGTCCCATTGACCTGTTTGGTATACTCGCTGGACATTAATAAAATGATCTTATCTACATTGCATACCTTTCTCCTGTGCTCTTTCTAGAGATTTATTAGTAATCTACTTTCCTTGTCTATAGTTAGCTCACCATTTCAAGGGATTTGAAAGTTATTTACATGGACCATTTTTAAGGAACCATAGTTATTTAAAAGTATATAAATGTTGGCAAATCTTACGAATTCTTAAAACACCAACCATAAAATGTTTGGCGATATTTTTTAAAACATATTTTAATTTCCAAGGATTTTATATCATTTATATAATAATTTGACAATTTTTAGGGTGAATTTTTTTTACCCCATCAAAATAGGGTGAATTAGGGATTCAAAAAATGTAAAATGGCAAATATTTTTTTGGAGAAAAACATGGAAAAATAGCCCATGGGCTAAATTTCGCCCCTAAAATTATCCTTTGTTATTTATATGTTATATAATATAAGTTATAACATAACTCTAATATCTCATTGCCTTATGAGCTGCAAATTTTGCTGAATCTCCCACCCTTTTTAGAAAAGTTGCTAGAGTTTAGCAGTACCTCTCTCAAGAAGTACTTCCTCCCCTGTAACCTAGGATTCCTTTAGAGAGGCCACCCAAGGCAACACCATTAATGGCTTTTATTATGAGTCATGTTTGTTTGGCAAAGGCGCATGTAATTTTCCTTTTTATCTTATGTGTTTTAGAAGTTTCTGAGATGTATCTCTTCTTGGCATGGCTGTACAATTTGTAGAGATTCCTTATCAATTTCTCTTATTTATCATTTCAATTTCCTTTTCAATTTAACTCATTACAATCATCTCATAATTTTTTAACGTTTTGTTCCTCATCACATGTTTCATTCATATTTATACCTTCATGGTATCCATGTTGGAAAATTTCTTCCTTTCTCCTTTCACTATTTATAATATACTTCTTATTATTTACATTAGAAAACTCCAGTAGCTGGTGCAAAATTGTTGTACTTGGAAGCATCTAATCTATTCCATTGTACTTTGAAGCATCTAAATTGTTTGATTGAGCATTTCCAAAGACCAATTATTAGAGAAATAAGACTATTGTCCAACATATTTGCACACTTTTCCAAATTGGTATGCTACCAAATTACAAGTAACAAAACTGTAGAAACTATTAAAATGAAGGCCATATCAAACTTTTACAATTGAATAATTGCATAAGATCATATGGCTGTACAAATTTTACGCTTGACTAGCTAACATAGAAGATTGATGCCCCAGGGCTAGTAGGTTGCACTTAGGAGCAACTTACCTTGTCATCCTATCTCTATCCAAGGTAATTTATATGAGACTTATGTTCAACTTCATCCTCTCTATATTGTTTTGTAGGAACATGACCAAACTTTAGAATTCCTTGTGTCAATCAACTTCACCACTTTATTCATTTCCTAGTTTAAGTTCTTGAAATTATTCATATTTTGTCCACTACATTTGCTTTAAACAGTTTAATGTTAGACTTTAAGCTTGTCCACTATGCCTTGTATACAATTAATGGTAGCCTGAAGGGCGATAAAACTAGTTAGGATCTCATGCATTGGAATTACCTCTAACTTCTTGTACAGTTACTATTTCAGTTGCCTTGAATCTCAGCCCTGAATGAGAGCCAAATCATTAAAGGTTTAAAGAGGTTTATTCCTCACTTTGGTGGTAAAGTTTCATTGGCTAGGGAATTTTATACTTTATGGCTACTTTTTCGTTAATACCCTAGAGATTTTATTTTTAAGCTCAAATTTTTGCTTCGATAGCAATGCCAGTAGCTCACTTGACCCTATGGGACTCGGTTATCCTTTTTTCCCTATAAAATTGTATAATATTCCTATTCTTCTCGTGTCTAGTTTGGTTTATATCTGGATTTTGCTGTATAAGAATTTCATGAATTTCTTTTTACCATTGGTCCTGATTATTGTTGTCATACCTACTTTATATGTTTCCGAACAGTTAGAGGGTAAAGGGAAACATGTAAAGATGTTTTGCTTCTGTTTGAAACTTTGACCAGCATTTCTAGAGTAAGCTAAATGTGCAGTTGACAACCTACCATATATATTTTTATTATCTCTGTCCCTTTATGCTTCCTTACTTATACTTAGACCATTCATTATTTATATGCTCGAGATCATGATTTGCCTACAGGAAGAAACCCTACTTTGAACTCCTACCAGCTTTAAAATCCCTACCATCCATACATTGGATTCCTATAAGGTTTCAAAAAAATGGGCATTGATATGATGCCAAAAATCAAACCATGGTAAGCATATCCTGCATCCAGGAATTGAACGTAAATCCTACATAGCTTGAAATTGAAAACACCAATCAAAATAGCAATACTAGAGTATGCTAACCTACAAACATATATTGTTGATAATATGAACAACAAATATCATATCTGAGCTCTCAAAAAAACATTTGCATTGTACTCACTATAAAGAATAAAATCACAATGCAAAAGGATCAAATCTTTATCTCGCTAGCTAACATAGTGGTGCACTCTTCATCTCTTTTATAGAATAAGAGACAAGGGAAGATACAATGTATTTGGACTCATACAAAAAGTATTATAATAGACTTTGTCAAACCTTAACCCTAATTTGAAAACCTACTGTGCCCTAGCTGCATGGATAAGAGTGCCAAGAGAAGTGCACCTCCTTTTGGAGAAAGAAAATTGTTTTTGCGTCTTAGAAATCTGTTGTTGCCTCTTCCAAAGTTTATTAGGTGTATTTCTAGTTTGTAGAAGAAATTGCCATGGAGTGTTGTTCTGAAAGGAGATTGCCAATTTTCCATTGAATGACTTTGTTGAAATTAGGTACAACAACCCACAGAAGAATCTTTCTATTGAATCCCATAGTGAGTGTTCAATGCTAAAATGAAAAAATGCTTGCATATGTACTGATTATAGGCACTATATAATTGTTGTAAAATCTATAAAATGACATTAGAATTGTCGTGATTGTAAAATCTATAAAATACCAGTCATTTTAAAATCTATAAAATGACATTGGACTTGTTGTAGTTTATCAAACTAAAACAATCTAAGATTGTGATTCAAATGGATTCATATTTCTTTTTATGTACTAAGTGCGTTACAGTTCGTAGCATGGCTACCATGCACCATCATTCAACAAATATAACAACAGAATACAGCTTCTCATGTAATGTGCCCTAGGCATCCTAGGGATCTATCCCCTGTCTAAGATTAGATGAACCATGCAACCTAAAAGCTGAATTGAACTGAATATGACTAAATATTTTAAAGAGCTATCAAAATGCATGTACGAGTATTTAAACAAAGGCATCTCGGTTGCAGAAATAGTCGAGCTTCCATAATGTTCTTGATCCACTGTTGGCATTCCTGGTTGTAGGAATGAACATGAAACACTGGGACATGCGCGTGAGGGATGAAACTTAGTGTAAAGGGTATGGAACTATTTATGCATGGCATTGTAGGAATTAAACCTTGTAGAGCTTCCCCTTGGACCTGTGACAAGCACTTCCCACCACAAATTTGGGTTGGTGCATGTAACTAGGGGTGCTGAGGTGGTATGTGTGGAACCATCTATGCCTGTGATTAGATATTACACACACACACACACACATACCAACACAGACAAACACTTCTATAACAATGTGGCAAGTGTGCACATCCCCAATGAGAGAATATATTCAATGAAGCTAAGTTGGTTTACAAGATTCAACATGAACTCCTTTTGCTAATAAGTAGCCGGTGGGGTTATGTATTCCACAAAAATCACTGAAGAATTGCACTCAACCCCAACTGTGAAAAACAACTCCTTTGAATTGACACACTTACCCATGAGGGAAAATTCAAACGTGTTGCTGAGGGGGTTTGGTCCTTGTTGGGGGGCGAATATCACTTCCCCTATTCCTTTGGAATATTCTTAATGTTTGAAGCATTAAAAACCTGTCCAACACCGTATTTGAATACTTCTTTTATCTCTAATGCTTTTTTTGCCAAGTAGATCTAACTTTATTTACTACCAGTTCTGAATGCCCACCCCGCCCAATTTTATTACAGCAGGCAGAATATCCTAGGAGCAGAGCTTCATACTCTACCACATGATTCGTACATTAAAAATTGAATCTGTGTGATAGAGAAAGACCTATTTTTTGGAACTGATTAGTACAATAAGCATCCTCGACAACACTAGCATAGGAAAAGGTAGCAGTGGGAACTAGAGCGGATATAGCAGAAAGAGAGGAAGAGATGGTTGTTTACCCATCAGTGGTTATAGATAAAGTAGCAACAACATAAAAAACATCACTAACCGTTTCACCACCTCGTAGTCCATATCCAAACCCAAAATCCAGTCACAGAGCAAAAGGACTATAACTTCTATTTGAGCTCCCACCCACCACTATGTTCCTACAAATATTTTTACTTAAGATACTTTTGCAAATACAAATGTAGTTCTAGCTCGAGATCGAGTAGCTGGGGTTGAATTAGCATCGACATGATTTGAGCTTGATTGGGGAGGAAAATTTGGCATAGAGCATCGGTAATACAATTTCATGCCTTGCGATATAATCGGCTCTGATAATAGCTCTCTAACGGATGGAATCATTCTTGTGATACCTCCCAACGCATAGTTTCCCACTCCTTACCACTACTTGTTCTTTGCTTTCCATAGTGCTTGTCCTAGTCCCCACTTCTGGCTGTTTTATTCCTAGGAATATCATTTGTTACTAATTATTGGGGTTCTTACTATATCTATGGGTCCAATCCAGAGAGTAATCCTCCCACAATAATATAGCTAATCTAGGTAGAGGTGTAATTCTAAAATTTCCAATAAATTGATTAGTAGATCGTTCATGAACTATAAATTCTTGTCATTGAACAATAGGTATAGTTTCATTACTAAAGGAACCAGCGATTCTATTTTTACTGTAGGAGAAACTACAACAACTAGATCCTTAAATTTAAGGCTCCAACATATGGAGACCACTTACAGAACCTCCCTTACTTTCCCTCCTAGCAACAACATCACGGTTTACCCTAAGTGACATGTATAATTTTGCCTCGTACAATTATATGCCCCTACACCTACCAATGTCTCATGAAAGAAGAGGTTAAATTGAATGGAGGCCAGACAATAATTCACACGGGTTTTCCTGTATAATGGTTTTTTATGTCCTAATCTAGGAATGAAATGATGGTGCAAAATTATGTAACAAGGAGCTTGCAAAAACCACCAAGAGTTACCACCTGAAACCCCCAATTTTCTAAGCCCCATCATAATGACGTCCCAACAACTGTAAAGGCTCTATGTAGACTGGTGATATGTCCAATCCTTTGGGATAACCCACATACACATAAGTGACCTATATTAATTTTATTTGATGTCTTATTTAGGTGAGCAATGCCCTAACTTCTTGCTGGCGAGCACCTGATCCAGCACTTGACCCAGCCAACACTTAACCCATAAAAGGTTAGTCAAGGAGCGAGGTACGTTAAGTGGCTTGACCAACCATTGATTTCAATCCCGCACTTTTCCCAAACCAACTGGTAGAGCGATCCCAGAACCAACTATCTATGGGAAGGAAGAAACCAACCAGCCATTTCTCGTTGTGAAGCCTGTCTAGGTGACCAACAACATATGTAATTGGGTAGTATTCATAATATTATAAATTGTGCCGATCTATCTTTCCAATACTACTTTTCCTATCTCTTTTTGTCAGCCAATTTTTCTTCCTCGAAGAGAAGATCTTGGATAAGCTAATTCATAAGGTCCAGGAGGGATTGAGGGCTTACAAGAGAAGGGGCTGGGTATTTCTTATTGTCTTAGAATGAATTTCCTACTAGGTGTGGATTAGTTTTATGGAAAAATCAGTGATGTTTTAGTTCATGTTGCTAGTGCGAGATGGTTAGAGGATTCTTACTTCTTATAGCTTCTTTGAAGGGATGACATTGTTGAGTAGTATGTTGCCAGGATCCCTCCATACCAGCAAGCTCAAGAATCATGACAGCTACTACTTGTGCACCCCTATAAGAAGACAAGATTTTGCTTTTCCTCTATATCTCTGAATAAATTCAGTACTGGTAAAAAAAAAAAAAAATTCCAATTCCAGAATACCTCTCTTGTAAATGCACCCACCCATGAGACTGTCCCATTTTAGCACTCTTCTCACTATAGTAAGAGTGTATACGTGTACCTTATATACATTATTAAACATTAGGGCACATGAAAGATAGATCCAATTGCATTTTTTGAGTTATAGGCTATTGTTCCTTCCCCTCACTATGTCAATAAGAACCTAATAGGGAGAGACCTCTAACATTTATTTGCTTCCTATAGATAGAAGTGGTGTAGACCCATACATGCACAATAGGGGCAGCATAAAGGTGCTCGATAATCCTAGTTTTGATACTAGATCCAGATCTAGATTTCCCACAAAAGAGGTTGCTTTATTTAGTAGAGTAAACACCCCGCCAACTAGACTAGAGAATATTTGTTGACCAGTCACATACAGCTCCACAAGGCAAGATAATAGCATTGGCTCACTGGTTCATTTAACAACACATTTATATTTAAATAAATCCATTTCTCAAATTTGTAATTCAACATTTTCTATACTTAATAAATCTCAAGATCACATAGTACCTAGTACCGTTCAAAGTTTAAAATGTTAATGACTCATAAATTTCAAAAACATTCCTTGAGATCACTTGATGTTAGCACATTGCAATGAAACATTAATCCTTCAAACACTACTATAATAAAAACAAATATCAAATCAATTCAAATCTTGTATCATTACTAAGTGTCAAAATTTTATGTGTCAAGTGTTGATGTAAACTTTTTTGCATGTCAAAATCATACATAACAATCATTTCCAGCTCTGTACAAGTCTTATTTTAGCTCGAAATTAAAATATTTCTAAACTGAGGTTTCTTACAATCATTTTTTCTAAGCTTTAGCATCATTATATAGTGTGTTGATGACTTAAAATTATAGCAGGACCCTCTTATTGCAATATGGTCTAAACAATGACTATTTTTCTTGAATATCATTGTATTCTCACATAAGGATATGTCTTTCTATCCTCTTATCATGGGTCTCTTAATGGAGTATGATTAAATATCAAACCTTAAACAAACATAATGGTTTCTAGGGAATAGTGATTTTTGCAATCCCATTAAGCCAATTTCTTGAGTTTTGTTCAAAAATCCTAGAAAAGGTTTATGGATTTCATAACGTGCTTGATCATATATTGTGAAGTTATACAATCTATCATCCTTTACCGACCATTAGATACTCAAAGTTGTGTATTGATCATTTTTACCATTATAGAAGACTCTGTAAGCTAGCTTCCCAAATTCTTAAAGGGTGCTAGCTCAATGGAAGAGCGTCTGTTTTACAAGAAGGAGGTTGGTGGTTTGATTCCTCCATGTGCTAATGATATTATAATATCGGTTAAAAACAACTAAATTAGTAACCAAAAAATAAGAGATAAGTGACCAAACAATGAGAGAAAATTGACCAAAATTCGTATATAAAAATACTAAAAACGACCAAATTAGTGACCAAAAAATGAGAGATACGATACTAGGCATTAAAAAGGATGCCACACATGGCGCTAATAATGAATCCAAACATGGCGTTGATATGGTAGAAAAATAAGATGCAAAACTAAGAATTAAAAAATATGCAACACGTGGCGCTAATGATGAAGCCAAACATGGCTTTGATATGGTAGCAAAATAAGAAGTTACTTTGGATGCAAAACATGGCACTACATAGGAAGAAAAATATGGTGCAACAATGGAATAAATATTTGGTGTCATTTTAGTCTAGCAAAACATGATGCAAAAAAGGAAGCAAAAATTGGTGCAAATTTGGAAGCGAAAATTGACACATATTTGGAAGTAAAACATGGTGCAAACTTGGATGATAAAGTTGTAACAAAAATGGATGCAATATTGGATGCTATTTTGGATTCTAAAATTGTGCTATTAACAATGCAAATATGGCACTAACAGGGATGTCATTTAAGAAGAAAAAGTGGGCACTTGCTAGGAAACAAAATAGGACGTTATTTAGGAAGCAAACCTCAGCCTTGTTTAGGAAGCAAAGTTGGACGCTATTTTGGAAGCAAAAAAATAGACACTATTTTGGATGCCATAAAGGATGCTATCTAGGATGCAAAAAAAAGACATTTTTTGAGACGCTTTAAGTTTTTTCCATGGCATGTCCCATTTAGCGTCTAGTTTGAGCACTCAATGTAAAAAAAAAATTACACTAAATGGGACGCTAATTCCAGGATTTGTTGTAGTGTCAAGTTTAAATATTTTATATGCACTAAATAGCATATGCAATATATCGCATATGTGATTTATTGATAATGTAATACAAACTCCCCATTAAGTAAAAAGTAGTGTCTTATATAACACATAACGCATATGCGATATAACACATATTCGATATAATGTATATCCGATCAAACGAACATGCGTTATATCACATATGCAATATGTGTTATATAAGATATGTTAGGTTGCATGTTGTGGGATAGTTTTACTGTACCAAAATAAATCATTCTTCTGAACATGCACACAGAGAACTATTCAAGCAACAATTTAATCATTTCGTACATAAATCTATAGGTTTTGTACAAATTTGGGTGGATTTCAATGGGGAATGTATGTAATAGAGGTTGAAAGTGAGAGAGCAAGGTGCTTACACCAAATTAAGCTAAAAATAAGAAAGAAAACAAGAGGGAATATTCAGAAAATCGTCGGCATTCATTGGATGAGCAAATAGTTCCCATTCCTTATCAATTGATACCTGACGTATAGGATGAGGAAGATAATGCAACATTAAAGGAAGTTGGTTATAGGGTAAATGATATTCTTTGTCCAATATTAAGTAGAAAATCCTGTGAAGAGTTCAATAATTATGTTACTTCTGATGCAAATGTGACTCTACAACAACCATGATAGGTTTTTCAATCTCATAATCAAATTTTTCAGCCTATAGTGGATGTAAATGTCACTCCAACATTTCAAACGGAAATAAGTATCACATTAAAATGAAAGAGAACTCCTAAATGCATACAAGTGGATGAGAGAAAATTGACTTCCATGGAAGGTAAGGTGGCTAAATGCACTATCCTTGGTCATTCTTGTCAAATAATTAAACAATATTTTGATAACAAATCTGAAGCCAGTAATAGCCAATTGTTTTTAGCTTTGGTTAAATCTAGAAATATGACAACGGTTAGAATAAAGTTAGGAATAAGAACATTGAAGAATCTCGAATCAAGTAATCACATTGTTAAATATCTTACTGTTGCATTCACATTGATTGGTAAAAAACTCTTTCACGGGACTATAATGTGTCTCGTCATGTATTGGTTGAATCAATTGTATGTAGATCCACAAGATAACGTTGTTTATTTAAATGCACATCATATATTGTGCCTTTACATCCAAAGACACTTAAAAAATATTTGGTAAGAAGACAGAGCCTTGATGTAGAGGGACAAATGGAAACATTATGGGCATTTAGTGGTAGGTTTCCTTACAAAGACATGAAGTTAGTCGAAGCAATGAAGGGGCTAGTGCACACATTTTGGAACGATAACACTAGGCCTTATTCTAGCACAAAGGATGTATTAAAACAATGTAGCAGTTCTAGGAACAATGAGCCTCATGTTAAACATTATATTGACATGACACAAACTCAATTGTTTGAGATGTTTAAATTTTCCCATGTAGAGCTAAGGCTCGAGAGAAGATATTTTGAAAAATGCAAGCCTTGGTATATTATAATCAATACCATCTTGAACACTTGTCGTTGTAGATACCACATAAAGTTTGATCTATATCATCATATATTTGCAGACATATGTCTTTTTTTGCATCCTAACCATGTGTAGGAATGCTCAAGTACAGTACTTCTAATGTCGTCTAGTTATTTCAGCCATAGCATGATGTGTCTGAGGCAAGATGGAAAACACATTACTTAAAACAATGCGTAGAGGGTTTTTGCAACAATTATGGAGGGATATCATTATGGTCTGATTTCATTCATGAGAGTGAAGATCAACCATTCAAGAATGCAATTGTTGGGAAGTAGAACTATCAGTATGAGACATATCAGCTACATGATGGGAAAGAAAGAAGGAAAATTAAATTGGTGACTTCATAGGTGACTTCATGTATTTATGTTGTTTTATAACACTGTTTTTTTTTTTTACACCAGGTGCAAGTATGTGATTTTATTTTAGAGTTTCATGGAAATATCCAATAGTACATTCAACATGTCAATATTCCATAGTGGCAAGATGAGCAATTCAGAATATGTCGTGACACCTTCCCTCTTTGAACAATACTATCGGTGGTTGAATTTATGAAAAATTACACCCTACAACCACAAACTAAAATAAAAATTCAATACTATCACTTAGAGAAGGTGAGCATAATGGTCCATATCACGTATCGACATGGGCCAAATAGCAATGAAGAGAAACGTGTGGTACTAAAAGAAAGTCACTTCTCCATAAGTGACGACCAGACCCGTGGAATCCATTATGTGTAACATTTCTTTAAATTATTCTATGATAACGTGTTAGCTATGTAGAAATTCTAAATCCTTGATGGCATAAGGAATTTCATAAACAGGCTAAGGATCTAGGCACACAATTATCCTCACATAGAATTGTAGAGAATTAGCATAAGGAGAGAAGAATAAGAATTAATGAACACACATTAATGAATGACCAACAAGTGATCATTTATATTATTACATAGGTGATACATCTTTATAAAATAAAAATGAGTTGCATGAAGACAACTCAAGCTAGCTCATAAAGTAGTCTTACTAATTATGATAAACCCCATAGTTGACTAAAGCACTTTCCCAATCTACCAAGCACCTCACAAATTAGCAATAGCATGTGTGAGTGATGATAAGTAAAGGAAAGACTTGCTAATCCTAGAATATGGAGAGAAAATAATGGAGGATGGGTTGGAAACAAAAGCTGCCAATTTCCTAGTTGACTAGCTTTACCTTATCCATAGAAAAGCAGGATAAAGCAAAAAAAGCAGAATAAAGCAGAATCTACTGTAAAGCGCAGTTACCAATTTTGGATGGACATAAAGTGGTCAAGATCAACCCAGAATCAGAAATAAATCATTCCTAGGATATATATGGCAAGTATTGACTCTAAGGTGCAAGTGGATGCCAACTATCTAAGCTAGTGGGTAGGAAATTAATCAAATAATGATTAATTATTTTATGATTGGGTTTATTATATTCCAATACCCCCCTTTAAGCATGTATTTATGATGATATCCATCAACTAATCATAAATATATATGCATATAGAGCCCAACAATAAAGCTATGGTCACCCCTTTATAATTTATCTTGTCAAAAGAAATGTGGAAAGAGGCAAAACCTCAAGGGGAAAATCCTCCCTCAAGAAAGAACATGAAAAGCAATACCAAAAATGCTGAACTGCTGGTGTTGTTGCTGCTCCAAAATAAATGCTGATGTGTGGAGGAATATTCTTCTTGGGAAGAAGATAAATCTACTCACCTAGATCCAGGACAGCTGTAGGACCATGTAGAACAATTGAGATCCAATGATGTGAAGGCAATACTTAAGGATATTGAGACTTGTAATTAGTTCCAAGATGATGAGATGACTTAAACTTCGAACCCATAGATATGAACTGAGCTCCATATAGGTGAAATAACTATCCAAACGAATGTATAATGTCTCCATCTTCATTTACATAGAGAGGATTTGTGGAAGTGATCTTGTAGGAACATAAAGAAGGCATAGGATCAAAGACTGTGAATGAATGGGATCCATGGGTTGATCTAGCTTCCAAAGAATCCAAGATATTACAAGTAAGCACAATAGTAGACTCATGGGAATATACTAGTAAATAATACTCTATGGTAGAAGTATGAGAGGAGGAAAGATAGTGATGTTCAAAATCTTCAAGGAGGCTCTGAGAATGAGTGCCAAAAACAAAGGAGGAGCTACAGAAGCACATGGGATCAAGTATGGTAAGTGGAAAAACACTATAAGGACTTTATTTGGCTAAGAAAACATCCTTGAAGTCACTGGGTTGCACACCATCAAGAAGAGAGGCATGCACAAAGTGTGAGAGGTCTAGCATATGGATCTCAGAATCCATGATAGAAGACATAGAGAACACTAAATGTGTGAGTGAATCATCAATAGAAATAGAAGCTCCATTAGTCACTTCTTTTTCATCAATAGGATCATAAGAAGATGAATCGAGATCTTCTACTTCAAGAGACATAGAAAAATATGGTTCTTCAATATTTGCTTCTTAATTGAAAGAGGAAGCATTTGAATCAAAGAGAGTAGTAGAAACAGGAACTGTATGAGAAAATTCTTCTTCATGATCAACTTCATCAGATATTGTAGAGGCTGAGACATCTTGAGAGAGATAAATCATTGAGGAGCTAGAGGCACTCTCCACATAGCTAGAAGGATCCTCATTGTCCTTTCCCAAAACTTTATCCAATGTTGTCCAGAGATCCTTTGGGTAATCAAAAGAATCAATAAGGTAGTGCATGCATGGATAGATAGCTATACATATAGCTCCAATTGCTCTATCATAGTCATTCAACCATTCACTTGGATCTTCATAAGACTCTTCACCAGCTCTAATAGATATCTCATAGATACCTTGTCTCTTTATATATGAAATCATCTTCAGTTTCCACTCTGAATATCTTGTGAATGGAGAAAGAAGAGGAACTGATACTCCTGAATCCATTCGAAGTTGAACCTGCAAAATAAACCTACAAATCTAAAAAAAGGAGGATTAATTAATGAATTCTCAAAGATCTGATATCATGTAGAGCTTTGATATCCTCAGCTCTGATACCATGTAGAACTTGAACTTTGAGAACCTTAGTTTTGATACCATGTAGAAATTCTAAAGCCTTGATGGCATAAGGAATTTCATAAACAGGCTAAGGACCTGGGAACACAATTAACCTCACATAGAATTGTAGAAAATTAGCATAAGGAGAGAAGAAGAAGAATTAATGAACACACATTAATGAATGATCAATAAATGATAATTGATATTATTACATAGGTAATACATCCTTATAAAGGAAAAAGGAGTTGGATGAAGACAACTCAAGCTAGCTCATAAAGCAGGCTTACTAATTATGATAAACCCCATAGTTGACTAAAGCACTTTCCCAATCTACCAAGCACGTCATGAATTAGCAATAGCATGTGTGAGTGATGATAAGTGAAGGAAAGACTTGCTAATCCTAGAATATGGAGAGAAAATAATGGAGGATGGGTTGGCAACAAAAACTGCCAGTTTCCTAGTTGAATAGTTTTACCTTATCCATAGAAGAGAAGGATAAAGCAGAAAAAATAGAATAAAGCAGAATCTACTATAAAGTGCAGTTACCAATTCTGGATGGCCATAAAGTGGTCAAGATCAACCCAGAATCATAAATAAATCATTCCTAGGATATAGATGGAAAGTGTTGACTCTAATGTGCAAGTGGATGCCAACTATCTAAGCTAGTGCGTAGGAAATTAATCAAATAATGATTAATTATTTTATGAGTGGGTTTAGTATATTCCAACAAGCTACGGATATACCATTGTATCATCATTTAATTTGGTCAAATGGTTGTGTTGGATAGTTCAAGAATGCATGTGTATTTCAATGGTTTTGTTTTTTTGCACATAAAATAAAAGGTGCCACATATATGGAACTACTTTGAAACTGGTGATGGAAAATGAGAGCACGATGGTGCTAGTGCATGCATAAAAACTGCCTTTCAAAGGGAAGAGATGAATTTTATGGGTTCTGGCCTTTGAGATGCAACATCTATAGTGAAATGGTGTGCATCTATCATGGGAGAACAAGAAACAAGGAAACACCTAGTGGCAAGAATATTCTGGAAGGTGACAAATGTGGACCAATCCCAAAAAGACCGGATGAACAAAGTGCATGGAGCTTGATAGTTTCATTCAACTAGAAGTTCATACAACTTGACCCTACAAATTTGGACAATATTAAAGGATTTCTTTTGAAGTTCATGTAGCATCAATGAATTGGATGATTGCGACTATATAGTTATAGTTTATACATGGGATCGAGCGACACTTGGAATCGATTTCAAGGGGGTTAATGAAATATACCATTTGGAAGATGATTAGACACACATTTCTATAGACTATGATCACATATCGGATCTCATACAAATAGGTACAAAAAATTAAATTAGTAGTACCTAAATTTGAAATTTAATTTATATATTGTTAACTCAAGTATAATTTAATTTATGTAGAAATTAGAAATGCAATTTATTTAAAAAAAGTATTGATAACTCAATCTATTTTCTTTCACAGGTTATATATATGTAGTGGTTACCAAAAAAAATAATGAATGGGGTTTTGACTATTGGTTGGCCAATTTATTAGAGGGGAAACAAACCATAGGCTCGAACTTGTTACAAATGATGAAAATATTGAATTCCCAACTGGATTGATGGATATAAAAGGGGAGTACTTAACACTAGCAGCACAATAGAAAAGGAAGGGTGGGTATGTATATCAGGATTATAAACTAGGAGCTATTGTATACCACTTCACCAACCTATTAGTTGATATAAACATCAAGGTGCACACACTTTCGAACAAAAATAGGTCACATGTACGTTACTTGCTACCTCATATAGAGAACAAAATATTTATGGACACCATTGATAGTAGAGATGATCCAGATGGCCTACTCGACTGAGTGAATTGTCAGGTGTTACTAAATTGTTCAGAGTGGCTAGATTGTCAGGTGCGTTATTTAACCTTTAAAGTGCATGCTGAAGCACAATTTCAATTATTTAGCCTTAGATTATTCTCAATGTAACAAACCTGTTATTGACGGATACCATTCATAGACATAATATTATTCAAAGGATACTCAACACTATAAACATGATCGTATAACCTCAAATGAGTTATCTATAAATCATGTTTTCACATTTTCATTGGGTTCTCTTTACTTTCTTTTGAGAGTACTAATGTTTATCCTTTCTTGTTCCTAGGATACAAACACCATCTATGGAATATTGGAGGCGTCAAGAAAAACTTGGTTCCTTTAGACACCAACAAATAGAAATTAGAAAATAACATGCTCTTGAGTTGTTGAAATTGACTTTTTTGATGTTTTTTATATTAACGTACATTTAATTACATTCATGGTTCAACTCTTAGAACTCTTTCATTGGTGGGTGAACTCTACAAAACCCTCGACCATGCTTGTGTTGGTAGGGTTCCCATATTGGTCTTTCCCATACAGACTTGCAGGAGCCAACATCATGCAATTTTGCTGCTCCGTTTGGTTTTTCGCTCACAGACCGAAAGTCACCAAGTGTCCCTGAATGACATTTTCATGCAAATTTCAACTAAACATAACTCATAAACCGGAGGTAAGATCAATGAGATATCTACTGCATTGGTATCCTGGCATGTGATTACCTCTAGGTGTCCATCTCCCTCGTGTTTTCAAGGACCAGTGACTTCATCCTGCATTGATTTTGTAAACTAGGGCTTTGTTGGGTTTCCTTCAATGAAAATCTAGCACTGGTGGGTAAACGAATGAAAACCCTCGACCATTCTTGTGTTTTTAGGGTTCCCATATTGTACTTTCCCATATAGAATTTCAGTAGCCAACGACATGCAATTTTGCTTCTTCGTTTGTTTTTTTGCTCTCGAATCGAAAGTCACCAAGTGTCCCTTAACAACATTTGCATGCGACTTTTAACTGGACATAAATTAGAAAAAGGAGCTTTGATTGAAGAACCATCAAATCCGTTGGTCTTGTTTCATGCGATTACCTCTAGTTGGCCCTATCCCTCATATTTTCAAGGTCTAGTGACTTCATTGTGCACTGATTTCGTAAACTATTGTTTTGCTCAATTTCCTTTAGTGCAACTCTAACATTGGTGGGTCAATGCATGAAAACCCTTGACTATGCTTATGTTGGTAGGGTTCTCATATTGGCCTTTCCCATATAGACTTGCAAGAGCTAATGACATGTAATTTTCCTTCTCTTTTTGTTTTTTTCTCCCGGACTGAGAGTCAACAAGTGTTTGTGAACGACATTTTCATGCGACTTTCAACTGGACCTAACTCGAAAATTGAAGGTCATATCAAAGAACCATTGACCTCATTGGTCTACCGGAATGCAATTACCTCTAGGTGTCCCTCTCTATTGTGGTTTCAAGGCTCAGTGACTTCATTGTGCTTTGATTTCATAAACTAGGGTTTTTTTGAGTTTCCTTCAATACAAATCTAGCATTGGTGGGTAAACTCTACAAATTCCTCGACCATGCCAGTGTTGGTAGGGTTCAGAGGATATATTATTGTCATACTAAAGTATAATATAACAACTTGCATAATAAAACTAGGGTTCACAAATTGATACATGGAACTACAAACTAAGGTTTTACGACCACTTTAGGTTTGAATATCAAATCAGATTGGTTACTATCATTTAAGTAGAAACCAAAAGGAGATATACCTAGGATATGCTCATACATGAAATCAAATGAATAGGGTTGAACATGGATCACAAGTGGAAGTTCATATGCATGCATGACTTAGAAGTAGAAACACATATACATGAATAACAAGCGAAACCAACTAAGGTTAATATGACCTCTTTAGGTTTATATCAATAGATTGGTTTAATGACATATTTACAAGTTATAAGATGGAACTAGGATTTTATCACCTCTTTACAAGTTATGAGATGGAATTAGAAACACATGAACATGTAAAAATTTTAAAAAAAACTATGGTTTCATTAACTACAAATTACATGCTATAACTAGGGCTTCATGAACTACAAATTGTATGCTATAACTAGGATTGAGAAGTTATGAGATGGAACTAGGGTTTTATGACCTCTTTAGGTTTGAATATCAAATTACATTGGTTATTATAATTTAAATAGAAACCAAAAGGCCATATACCTAGGTTATGCATATACATGAAATAAAATGAATAGGGTTGAACATGGATCACAATTGAAAGTTCACATGCATGCATGACTTAGAAGTATAAACACACGTACATGAATAACAAACAAAACCCACTAAGTTTTATATGACCTCTTTAGTTTTATATTATTATATTGGTTTTATGACCTATTTACAAGTTATGAGATGGAACTAGGGTTTTATGACCTTTTTACAAGTTATGAGATGGAACTAGAAACACATGTACATGTAAAAATTGAAAACCAACTAGGGTTTCATGAACTACAAATTGCATGCTATAACTAGGGTTGAAAAGTTATGAGATGGAAGTAGGGTTTTATGACCTCTTTAGGTTTGAATATCAAAGTAGATTGGGGAGTATCATTTAAGTAGAATCCAAAAGGCCATATAACTAGGCTATGCTCATACATGAAACAAAATTAATAGGGTTGAACATGGATCACAAGTGGAATTTCACATGCATGCATGACTTAGATCTATAAACACATGTACATGAATAAAAAGAAAAATGGACTAAGGTTTATATGACCTATTTAGGTTTATATCATTATATTTGTTTATGACGTATTTAGAAGTTATGATATGGAACTAGGGTTTTATGACCTCTTCATAAGTTATGATATGGAAGTAGAAACACATGTAGATGTACAAATTGAAAACCAACTAGGGTTTCATGAACTACAAATTGCATGCTATAACTATGGTGAGAAATCATGAGATGGAAATAGGGTTTTATGACCTCTTTAGGTTTGAATATCAAATTACATTGGTTAGTATAATTTAAGTATAAAACAAAAGGCCATATACATAAACTATGAACACACATGAAACAAAATGAATAAGGTTGAACATGGATCACAAGTGAAAGTTCACATGCATGCATGACTTAGAAGTATAATAGCATGTACATGAATAACAAGAAAAACCCACTAAGGTTTATATGGCCTATTTAGGTTTATATCATTAGATTGGTTTTATGACCTATTTACAAGTTATGAGGTGGAACTAGGGTTTTATGACCTCTTTACAAGTTATGAGATGGAATTAGAAACACAAGTACATGTGAAAATTGAAAACCAACTAGGGTTTCATGAACTCTTTAGGTTTAGATACATGAAACAAAATCAATAGGGTTGAACATGGATCACAAGTGGAAGTTCACATGCATTCATGACTTATGATGTTAGTCATGTTCACATGCATTACGATGCTAGTCACATGGCTATGATGTTATGATGTTATAATGTTAGTGTTATGATTTTAGTGTATCGAATTTAGGTAGTGTATGGTATGGTTATATGTTAAAAAGTTGATTGTATCCCTACATGGGTTTTTAATTGAACCATGATCTTGGTATTTCATTAAGGATCGATTTCTAAAGCTATATGTATTTCTGATTTTCATAGATACAATTCATTTGTCTTGGTCTTGTATTTAATTTTTTTTTATCTTTGTAGGATGTCCTTAACAACTTATGATGTGGTGTCTAGTGATTATATCCCATGGATTACTTAATGGTTTCTTTGTCTTAGTTGGATGAGTCATAAATTCTTCCTTGAAGTATTGGAAATATTCAAATAGTTAGTAGGATATGTCATGATAAAGTCTATAATATCATAATATCACATAGGTGAACCACACATTATCATTTTATCCCCCCTTTCACTTCCATTGTCAATGTATTGTGAGAATTCTATCTTTTTTTTTGGCTTCTCAGCAGTGATCCCCAATGCAGAACAAAAGGGACAGATCTCATTTGCAGAGACTACAGAAAAACCAAAATTTTGAAGTTAGTTTACCAATCTAAAAAAATTCTATGCACATTTGTTCAAATTCCAAACCAATATAACATATTTACTTACTATACGTGAGTAAGTTATGGTGGGTCGCGGTGTAAGTGATGGTGCCTCATTAGCAGTGATCCTGATTAGGTGCTCTTCAAGAACTAATTTCTCGCTATCGGGGCTGCATAAAAATATATATATGTCAATGTCAATAAATCAATGGGTGCAAAAAAACATACTTGCATGTACAAATAAAACTATACTATGATGGAGGGAGAACGCCTTTTTCAAAGAAAGTGATACATACATGTAATTTGGGGGGGAGAGGTGGGAGACCAAAGACCCCAATTGGGTGCTCTTCAAGCACCACTCGCTCACTATCAAGTTGCATAAAATAATATATATGTCAATGTCAGCATATCAATGGGGGCAACAAGGAAAAATATACTTGCATGTACAAATAGCAATATAAGCAAGATAAACAATATATAAATATACCTCGAGGTCGTGAATAGGTGTGTAACTAGTGGGTGGAACAACTAACAATGGGATAAAAGAATTTCTATATGCATTAGCGAAGAAGGCTGCTCAGTGGAAAACATAATCAAAATTACGTTCCTACGTACAAAACTATATAGATACAATTAGACAATTTCAAATAATTAAAAAATTACATGTTGAATCATTAAAAGCACAATTAAAAGAAAGCAAGACATAAACATACCTAGTGGGGGGGTCAGAGGTGGGTCACCAACAAAATTTATTTGGTGCTCTTAAAGCACCGCTACCTCACTAGAAGCCTGGATAAAGTAACATATGTCAATGTCAGATAATAAAAAGGAAACATGACATATATACTACATGGATGAAAAAATGATGTTTTCAAAGAAAGAGAAACATAAATGTACTGGGGGGGGGAGAGGTGGGACACCAACAACCTGGATTTGGTGCTCTTCAAGCACCGCTGGCTCACTAGATTCCTCCATAAAGTAACATATGTCAATGTCAGCAAATACGAATAAAACGATAAATATACTACATGGACGAAAAATTATGTTTTCAAAGAAAGCAAAACATACGTGTACTTCGGGGGGGGGGCGGGTAGGTGTGAGTCACAAAATACCTAGATTTGGTGCTCTTCAAGCACCAATTGCTCAATATATGTCTGCATAAAGTAACGTATGTCACTGTCAGATAATACAAATAAAAATACACCTATACAATATGGACGAAAATTATTTTTCAAAGAAAGTGAAACATACATGTACCTGAGGGGGGGAGAGGCTGGTCACCAATCAAAAAGGTTGTTCAAATATCATAGATATCATCCTACATAACAAAACATAAACATACAATTAGGAAATTTCTAATAATTAAAAGATTACATGTTTAATTATTAAAAGCATAATTAAAATAATGCCTTTGTCTGGGAATCTTCCTCCACATGCAAGGGACTTGGCTGGGATTCCACAAACTCATCCAACCCACCCTGCATAAAACATATTGTATCCATATTAGGATGTATTGAATGTTGCAATATCTACTATAAATATTTAAATAATGATGAAAAACTAAAAACTAAAGTTCTTAGAGCTAATGGTGAAGCAACAAAACCATATGGAGCATTGACCATTGCATCAATGTTATCAGCATCAATCGTCAGACTATGAAAATATGGGGTGTCATGGGAAAACAGTTTTATGTTTTTTCACATAATTTGTTAGATAATTAAATAGAAATAAATTACGAGACAATTCAAAATTGTGATATAAAACAAAATATAATATGAAAAGAATTCGTTTTACTTACATATCGAAGTAATCCATTGCCTAGCATCTCTGAAGCAGGCCCATAGCATATGCCTCCACATGTTGTGCTAGAGTGTGGAATAACATGATGCTCTAAATCATTTGTGTCTCCAATGCAATCTATACCTCTAGTACGGTCTGGAGACCTAGTAAGTGGATCCTAAGTGTGGGATGGGCCAGCCTCGAAACTGCCAACCCCTTGGCTTGCATTTCATTGGAAATTAGTCCCATGGTGATGCAATGTATCTTCCAAGTTGAATAAGGCCTCATGTTTATCATAAATCACATTACCTACAAGACGATATACCCAAGTGGGTTTCAGTGTGTGTGGAGGGCGTGGCACACAGTTAGGATCACTCCTAGTCCCTTCCCTATCTTGGTGCATTTCGTGACCCACATCTTGGAACTCTAAAATACTAAAATAGTTAACATGTTTCCCCAATATAAATTTTTCATAAAATTTCCTCATGAAATAGAATGGGATGTCTCTATTCCCATGAGGGTCTTCATCAAAGACCATGTACCAGCGATACATCCAATTGGATTTTACATTTGGTTCCACGCACCAATCTATGGAAATGTGTGCTCGACTGGTGGATGGAACCAATCCGGTGCTAGGGTCCCGGAATAATGAAAAAAATTGGTCTTTGGTTATCTTTAGTTTTTTTATGTCTTTATAGCTCAAACCATCGGAATAGTATTGCCTCATGGATTCTCTGTACGAGCTAATGTTACACAGAGCTCCTTTGGAATGAGCAATTGTGTTTGTTGTGGTGTCTAATTCCTCGGCTAAAGATTGTCTCAAATGATCCCCCCTCTAAAAGATGAGCTAAGGTGCCTCAATGCACCCAAACGAGCCAGAATCTATGAATTTTGGTCTTGTTCCCCCTCCGTGTTTGGGTTTGTGTCCATATTTGGGTTTGTGTTTGGGATTGTGTTTTGGTTTGGTTCTTGGTTATTAGTGGGTTCATTTTGCACATTATGTTCAACATTTTTGTTCTTTGTTAAGATTAAAACAACAAATTCAAAATTGTTTTAATATTTCATTTTTTAATTTAATTCAAACTTTTTTATTAAATTCGTTTTAAAAATAACAAAAACTATAAAATTAACAAACGCACACAAAAATTGAAAGAAATTTTGAAGGAAATGAGTACTTACCTTCCATTGGATCCACATTATGAATTGACCCTTCCAAATTACCTTCCAAAGACGCCTCCAAAGTCTCAAACTCAAATCACCGATGCGGTTTTTCGTAGTTTCGATGTCGTGGCCTTCACTGTGAAATAAGAAAATGAGGCCATGGGCCTCTGTTTTTTTTTTGGTTTTACAAATCGCATGTGTGATATATCGCACTTTGGATATATAACTATTAAAAAATGAAAGTGTGATATTGGCTTGCGATATTGGCTAACTAAGATTAGCCTCGATTTTGGGCTTAGGTTTTTTGAGCCTAGAAACAATAACATATATGCGTTACATATTTATAGATCGGAAATGTTTTTTTGACTTCTAAAGTGGCACTAAAAAGTGGAACCAACTTCGTGCGAGCACCCTTAACTTGTTTAATGGTTTAAGATTCTTGTGAAACCACCTTTCCAGACCAAGTTTATTGAAATTCAATTCTACATGCAGACAATGTTAGCTATATGAAAATTTAGAATCTTTGTTTTTCTTGGATGGTAAATGACCACTTTTGAACAAAGTGATCTCTACCTTTGGCTTTTAAATCCCACCAATGATCTAGACAATAATCCCCTTCTACAATATTTTTCTAAATTTAGACAATATTTATGTATTAAGATAGAGCTATGGGTAGAACAATGAAGAAAAATAAGCTTAGAAAGTAAAAGTAAATGAAGAATAAATCTATATTAATCATTTTTTATTCTTCCATGTGAATGTTGCAAGAGGTAACTCTCCTTTTAAGGCCTTCTTTACTGATTATTTGTTTATGTCTACATTATTCAACTGGAAAATTGTGAATGTTCAACTATTAATATACCTTTTGCATTACATTATTTTTAAAATTTTATTAATATATTTTATCCAAAACAGTGAAACACAATTACTAGATATATGTTTCGGTCTAGAACTACACAGTGGAAAATACATGATGCCACATTTGAATTGCAGGTACTTTTAAACTAAGGAAATATTTTTCTATGTTTTCCATTGATAACAATCATCTAATTATGAGTTACAATAGTTGTCCTTTTTGTGGTGATGGTTCATTATGACAAGGGAAGATGGAACTTAATAAGAAAGAACATCTTGTTATAAATTTATATATGAAGAATTGGATAATTGTGAATAGTTGTTAAGTTTATCATTTTTTTAGATGCATATATTTATTCTTTGGAGGTATATGATTATGCTCATGATTTTTTATCGAAAATCCTTGTGTTCATCATTTAACACAAGACTACCAAAATCCCTATGTGAATTACTTGATAAACCAATACAAATATAAATATTCGTCTTGTATATGAAGTTGCAGGGTACTAGCTCAAAGGAAGAGCATATGCATTATATAATCTAGAAGATTAGTGGTTCACTTCCACTGTGCACTATATATCATAAATATTTGCATTCTATCATTATTACATAGAGGGGGTAGTATGACAATATTTGAAAAAATGTTTCAAGTAAATTGTCTCAACTTAAGACAAAAAAAAATTGTGTATTGTTTTAAGTATTGTCTATAAGCGGGTGTCTTACACTATTGTCTTAAATTTAGGACAATAGTTTAAGACACCCACTTAAAGACAATACACAAACCTTTTTTTTCTTAGTTTGAGACAATTTACACAAATATTGTCTTAATAATCTCCTCTATGTAATAGTGACCACATGTCGATTCTACTCAACCATATTTGTTTCGTTAAGGACCTTAGACCACTACAACTTATTCAAGGTGTTAGCATGAGAACAATGCATGGTTGACAAATGTCTACTATATGTGATAGATAACAATGTAGCTACACCCAAATGTAAGACAAGAACAAATATCCAACATGTTTGTTAACAGATACGATTCTCTAAAGGGTGAAAACATGAAGTTGGGAAACACTTTTTCTTGTTTTTTGACAAAACAAAATGAAAATTTTTATGTTTTTCAACTTCAACCCCTTCAAAGTGATATCTCCCTTAGGAATTTCACCTTGATGTAAACACAAATGTTTTAGATAAATGAATTAGCTACATACTCATATATATTTGTTTTAAATTTATCGAAATATAGTGGGGAAAATTTGACATCGAGCAACAACATATAATTTAAAATTTTAAGTATGAATAATGAGTGACCTTTGTGCACCACATTTTTCTTAGAGATAGTTATTTATTTTAGGGAAATGCAATGTATACTCATAATCTACACTGATTAAAGTCATGCATGGAGTAGATGTTAAGGATTTTTAAACTTATATGCTAATTTTTATTATTTATCGAAATAACACATGTATGAAAAATGGTGCCTTATTGAGACATGTTTTTGTTGTCTCAGTTTCTTTCAAATGTGACACTTATAAAAAAAATAAAAGCAACCTTTTTAACTAACACTGCAAGGAACAACCTTGTGATTTTTTAAATTTTTTGGCTTAATCTACGTGATGATATTGAATTTTCATTGTCACTTATGTTTAAGTCACTAAATTTTTTAATGATAAAGTTTAGAAAAAAAATAGTAAAAAATAGAAATCCTAAATGAAATTAAAATAAATTATATGATGAGAAAGTAGACTGAGGGATGAATCTACTGGTATAAACTACAACATGTAATTCTCATTTTTTGTAGTGTTTCAACCTATCTAAAGTGAGACATTTCTGAAAACTGCAAAAATGGTGCTAGAATTGTTGACTAAAAAGTCTCGGTCAAGAAAATATCTCGGCCGGGACATTTAAAATATCTTGGGAGAGATTTATATTCCCTCGAAATATAACCTAGATTTAAGTAAATCTCTCAGCCGATTTTTTTTCTAAACTCTCGTAAAAAAATTTAAAACATGTCTCGGCCGAGAGTTTTATCACATAATGCTCCGAGAATCTTTTAGGGGCCGACACATTAAATTCCCTTGATTCCGATAGGATTCCACAAATTCTCGATTGAGAAGTGTATTTATAGAATCTGGTATGAGATAGTTTTCATCAATTTCGCAATCGAGAATTGCTAATCTATTTTTCGATGAAGAGTTTGCAATTCCTTTTTCAGCCAAGAGTTCGCAAATCCCTTGTTCAACCCAGAGTTTCCATATCTATATTGCAGCCAAGAGTTCGCAGATCAGCCAGTATTTCACATTATCCAAGTTCTTCAAGCCACACAAACTTTTTTTTATCAAGGTATTTTCTTGAATCCCTGTTTTGGCAGGCTGCTATTTTTTTCATCAAACACCTTTTGTGAAAGCTAAGACTAGGGGGAGATATCCTTCTTGACAAGGTAGAGTCTGGTAGTTTGAGATTATTTTTGTCATTCACCTATTAGGCACAAAAATCATTATTGCAAGGCCACTTGATCGACTTTCCCAATACTTAGTCATTTTCAGATCTTTCTGCAAAGTTTATCTTGAAACCCTATTTTGGAAAATCCATAATTGCGTACTTAGGCACTTTCATGTTGATATGAAGATGTGGACAGGTAGACAAAAAACCCATATAGACAATTACCATATGCTGCGGTAATTTTATTCAACCCACAAGCTATGGCGGGAATTTTCCTGAGGCCACTTAGGCAGATTTGCTACTTTGGTGTAGAAGCAACTTGAACCCCTGTTTTGGTAGGCTGTTAATTTTGTCATCAAACACCTTCTGTGAAAACTAAGACTATGGAGATATATCCTTATTGACAAGCTATAGCATGGTAGTTTTAGATTATTTTTATCATTCACCCATTAAGTATGACAAACATTTTCTGAAGGCCACCTGAGCCAGTTTACCAACACATTGGCCATTTTCAAGACTTTTTCTGAAGTTTATCTTGAAACCCTATTTTGGCATAGTCGTAACTTCTTCCTCAAGAACTTTAAATTCGATTTGAAGATGTGTAGAGGTAGAAAAAACAACCATCTACACAATGATTATATGGTGTGGTAATTTTCTTTAACCCACAAGCTATGGTGGGAATTTCCTTGAGGCCACTTAGGCGGATTTGCTACTTTGGTCTAAAAGCAACTTGAACACCTATTTTGGCAGGCTGTTAATTTTGTCATCAAACACCTTCTCTGAAAACTAAATATATGGAGAGATATCCTTCTTGACAAGCTAGAGCATGGTAATTTCATATTATTTTTATCACTCACCCATTAGGTATGGTGGGAATTTTCCCAAGGCCACCTGACCCATTTTTCCAACACAGTCATTTTCAGGACTTTCTCATAAATTTATCTTGAAACCCTATTTTGGAAGATCCATAATTTATTCATCAGACATGCTTAATAAAAACCGAGATGATGTTTAGGTAGAAAAATGAATAGATTACAACTTCACCATATGCTGCGGGAATTTACTTTAACCTATGACTTATGGCGGGCACTTTCCTGAGACTACTTAGGTAATTTTACTTTCTCTGGTGCAAAACCTTGTTTTGGCAGACCTATAATTGTTTCCTCAGAAGCTATTAATGAAACTTGAGACCATGAATAGATATCCAATTCAACAAGTTATAGAATGGAATCATGGTGTGGGAAGGTTATTCAAACCCTTAATTATTGAGGTAATTCTCTTAGAGTAGTTTTGACTCATTTTTCCATACTTGGTCAATTTCCAAAGTTTTAAGAAACTTGCAATTCTTCTTCCAGAATGATTCCATGTTTCAACAATGACTTAATTGTAGCACCAGGACACAATCATGTGTCTTTCCAGCCTCATCACACATGCCACATCATCATACTTTCCATGTCATCAAGTTTCCTTTGTCATTAAAATTTGCCTTTCACTGAGTTTTTCTCTGCCATCATGTAAAAACTGTTTTACTGTAACTTCTCAAACTTCCACTTTCTAAAATACAAATAATCCATGAGTTTATATATAAATTGATAAAATAGATATGATGAAATATTACAAATTGCGTGCCATATATATATAAATTGGAAAGACGCTTTGGATACCATCCATGAAAGGATGCGTCATTTTAGAATAGTTTACTAATAACTATTTATTAATTATTAATTATGAATATCAATATTTATGAATATATATAACATTTCCTTTGGGTTCATGATGCTTTGTCCTCAAAGCATGCTTTATAAATTTGGTTTATAATTTAAATATTGTAAGTAAAACTATGGGTTAATTCGTAAAACCATGGGCTATTTCATAAAACCATGGGTGGTTTTATGAATTATGTTTTTTTAAATTTTTCCCTTTTGTTCCTTTTGCTGATAATTATTTTTCTTTTTTTTTGTTTTTTATTCTTCATAATTCTGTTTTTTTGTTTTTGTTTTTTTTATTCTTCATTTTTCCCTCTAGTTCTTGCTTCATATTTGGAGTGGAATTAATACTTCTTCAATGAAATTCAAATGGCCAAAGGCCAATTTTTGGTCAAAAACCAATTTTTACCTGAGAAAATCTGAATATAGATGGCTAAAAGCCACTGTGGGGTCAAATACCTAAATTAAAGGAAACCTTGAACATTTGGTCCAAATCTGGTGATTAGGAGAAGCCCTAAGAAAGGTTGGCTCAAATACCACTATAACGGTAAAAAAACTGTTTTACTGTAAATTCTCGAACTTCCACTTTCTAAAATACAAACAATCCATGAGTTTATATATAAATTGATAAAATATCTATGATGATGAGATATTACAAAGTGAGTGCCATATATATATATAAATTGGAAAGGAAATTTGGATACCATCCATGAAAGGATGTGTCATTTTCGAATAGTTTACTAATAACTATTTATTAAATATGAATATCAATATGTATTAATATTAATAATTAATATTGATATTTAATATATATATATATATAACAATCAAGTTTCCTTTGTCATTAAAATTTGTCTTTCATTGAGTTTTTCCCTCCCATCATGTCCTTTTTTATTCATTTGTCATTACTAAACTCCTTTGACATCAATGACAACCACATTCAACAATTTGGTAAATTTTTCATACAAGAGTGCTTATCGTATTACTCTTATTGGGTCTTCCTGTTATCTTTTTTTCAACGTGTATTTAACTCTCAATTCTCATATCTTTTCATGCATTGAATTTAAGGTTTTATTTGCTTCAACATGGGAAATAGAAGGAATTGAAAAAGAAAATATGATAGCATCGGAAGTGTTGGAGAGGGAAAGAAAGAGATAAAGCATGAAAACATGAGAAATTTAAGAGAAAAAAAGAGAAATGGAAAGAAATGTGGAGGCAGTTGGTGGTGACGAAGACACGCAAAATGTGAACCTCGCACATGGTGGTGATGAAGGAATGCAGATTGTCAAAGAACATGGAGGTGATGACGAAATGACAAATGTGGAGCAAACTATAGGTAGCGTCGATATTGAGACCATGATTGGTGAGTAAATAAATTTTGATATGTTTATAATTTGTACTTTATAATATAAAATTATATATATATTTGATTTGAAAGTTCACAATTAGATAAAGTTATGTTTATTTTTATGCAGGGTCGACGTCCAACATACAACATCCCGCCACACTTACCAATTCACATAGATTAACTAGAAGCTGTAACAATATCGTCATTGACGATACGCCTTTAGAGAATATGGATTCAAGTAAAATTGAAGAAATCGAACCTATGATGCCTAATCATACAACTTGTTATAGAGTAAAAATGATAGTGAAATAATATTTTGAAGGTATTTCTATCATAGAATAAGCTCATCTGTTAAATAAATTGTTAAAGCGAAAATGTCTAAGAAATGCAATGACATTATTGGGCATTCAAAATGTCAAAGAGGATAAATCAAATGAGATTGTATCACAAAATATGACATCGGTCCTTGCATCACTTGCAAAAAAATGATCTCATAATTACATGGTTGGTCATAAATCTAGTGTAACATGGTTTGTGGCAAAAGACATTGTAAACAGTCGTTTGTTGTCTATGACTGCAAGAATGTTAAAAACAACAAGAAATTTTTTATGGAAGCATAAAAAATTTAGGGTTTAATTAGATGAGGATGATGAAGTTGAATGTTGGGGTGTTACCTATAGGAAACCTTATCAAGATAAAATTCCAGATAATGTGAGGGACAGGGTGAAAGAGTTTTGGCATTTAAGCTCTTGTGTCTTACCAAACGAAAAGGATATTGTGTGACGTCATATATCGAAAGGAAAATATAAAACTCATGCCAAAAACATAACAAAGATTACTCAAGTGGAAATGTTCAAGACTTTTATGGATAGTAATGTTGATGTGAAGATTTCCCTTAGCACAATTATGAAGCTTAAACCATGGTATTTTAGTCCCATTGTTGTTTGTGACACATGTTATTGTCGATACCATGTAGAATTCTAATTATATTATGAGACATCTCAAGATTTTGGCATGTAGTGTTGGCCAAATAACCCCCCTCCTACGAGTGTTCATGAATTTGTATCTAAAATATTATGTGTGTGAGAGAATGATTAAGTATTTTATAAGAAACAATGCATCAGAGGTAAAAAATGTGAGGAATGTTCTTATTTGGCCCTTTCTAATTCTAACTAACACATTGATGAAACTGATCGTGAATTATCAAATTACATTACGAAATGGAAAAGATATGATTATGTTGATTATACTCCTCTTACAAATTCAACGGAAACATCAAGAAATATTAATTTAGTTGAAAGTGATATCTCTTTGAAAGCTTTTATGAATTTGTTCACGGATCAAATATATAATTATATCAAGCACTCTCACTCACTAGGATGGAAAGACTTATAGTTCAAGCAATCACAATATGTATTTGGAAAAGGAACAATATTATCCATTGTTGATTTTGCTGAAAATTACACTTTCACTCCGCAAAAGGAGATACAGAGTGAGTATTATCATTCATATCAGGTATTTATACTTGTTAATATCATGTATAGACATGCAGAGCTTGATGTCAATGCTTTTGATAGCAATGAAAATAATCGTCAAGTGATTAAGGAGTATCATTTCTACATCAGTGATGATCATACACATGATACATGTTTTGTCCATCATTGTTTCGGTATGATTTATAAAGAATTATCATAACGAAAGGTCACTTTTAAAGAACATTGGGTGTGGTCAGATGGTCGTGGTGGTCAGTTTAAATCAGCGTGATCATTCTTATGGTTGTCTCACCTTCATAGAAACAAGAATGTTCGCCACACATGTTTTTTTTCAACAAAAGATGGAAAAGGAGAACATGGTGGTGTTGGGGCCTACATGAAACACACACTTAGGAGATATCAAATGAATCACTTTGCTTCTCGCCTTGCAAATTTAAATGATATTGTTAATTGGTGCAAATGAGATTTGAGCCATGAATTCAATGAAAGGATCGGTAATGTGAGAAGGTTTTCCTGGAATATTGCAATGGGTGATGTTGACAGATCAATGCCATATAATTGTACTGCAATCTCGAGAACAAGGGCCTTACACTCCATTAGGAGTAAGAAAATGAAAAATATACACGCAATCGAGAAATGAAAGCACTATTTATTTTGTATTACATGTATTGATGATGTAGATTCTTTGGATGAGTGTCAAAACCAGACTAACAAATTTGTGAAACCATGGAGACACCAAGAATTGACACCATTAACCCCATTTGGAAATATCAACGACGTAGATCGTGACAATGAAGTGCTTGTGTTTGACAAAGATTATGATCATGTTTCTGATTTAGTAAGAGAAGGTGATGTATTTTCTGTCATTGCACCTGTTGATAATCCAAAAAAAAGTGCATTATTATTTATTGAGATGCACTAGGTCAAAAAACATGTTGACACAAGAATTTAAAGGTTTGTCAAATTATACGTATGGTGTGGGTTGAATGGTTTTAATGGGACATTTCTTTGAAATTTAAGGAAATGTAAAGACCATATTCTTTTTCACAACGATGATTCAGATGTTATATGTGCTCAATACATTCATTTCATCATAGCATTCTGGTTGCAGTTGAAGGAAGTGAAGAGTAGGAAAAAATCCAAGCATCGAAAAAGAAAATTGTCGATAGAAGATCATAATGCCATTCTTGATAATATGCCACTGGCACATTTCATATGAATCAAAATCACATAAGGGTTGGAAAATTTTTGTTCTTTGATTCTACGGTGGGTGGGTGAGAGGGTCCAAATGAGCTTCCACCTTCACGTGGTTGGACTTGTTAGTAGAGAATATATATATAATTCTCGAAATTAAGAGAAGCTCTTTCTAACAATATTAATTTAAATATATTATGGGTTTTTTTAAAGCTAGATTCATATATGTTTTTTATGTTGCTGATGTTTTAATTGCTTTAAACATAAATATTGAGTTTGAACATTATGGAACACCATTTCTATTTCTAGTGTTACATATATTTATAACATAAGTAGGCACAATCTCATGATTTTGTATTACTTTAATAAAAATAACTAATGAAAATATAGTTCAACCTTAAGTTATCCCAAACTTGAATTGAAATTCAACTACCACTAAACTGAAATGTGAAACTCTATAGTTTCTTTAAATTACCAAATTCATTTAGGTATAAAACATTTAATTCTTTATTAAATACTTATTTTAAGTTAAAAATCAATTATATTATATCCAACATTTCCTTATGTTTTTATTTATAATTAATTTATTAAATTTTGGGTTGCTACACTTAGTAACGTTTTTCTCATTCTTATTGAACATATAGAGGGAAACACTTAAAGCAAAGTATAATATATTGAAACATTATTTTCAAGTTATTGTGAAGACAACCTTTTTTAATGTAGAAACAAAGGGCATATACATGTAATGAAAATAAGTTGGATTGAGAACAAAATGAAAGAAAATTAAAATATTATAGAGAGATCGATATATAGTTTAAATGTAAATAATTTTATTCAAAATCAATTTCTATTAATGAATTAATGGTGGAAAACACTTCAATGCATAACACATTCAAAGGAGAAAGGGTGATGGTAGTTTATCTTNGGCCAATATATATATATATATATATATATATATATATATATATATATATAATTTACTAAAAACAAAAAAAAGTTTATGTGTGTACGGGGTGGGGGGGAGGGGAAATACTTGTTGATGTTTACTCTTAATAAGGGTGAAAACAATTTTGTAGGACACTACTCTAGAGTTTATTTATATCTATCACACTCCTCTATAACTTATCTTTTTCTAGTGGACTCCTCCCTCTCTCCTTCTCATATGACTCTTTATCCTCAAATAATTTATCTAATATGTCTTCTATAATTTTATCAAATCTTCTATATAGAACTTCTAGATTACCTCTCATAATGTAATTCTCTTCTCTTATCTCTCCATCCTCTCCTCAAATACTATCTAATATGTCTTCTCTCCTTTTCTCAAATTGTCTATATAGAACTTCTAGATTACCTCTCCTAATGTATTTCTCTTCTCTTATCTCTCCATCCTATCTTTCTTCAATTATTCTAGATCAACCTTTGAATTTTTTTTGTTAAATTCCCCATCCCTTCTTCTCTTACCCTGTTGGTCACATGGGGATTACACCTCCACTGCATCTGGTGTCATTTTCATTAATCCTTTTTCCTACATATATAGTTTTTATATACAATGATATCAATTTTAGCAACCTCCCTCTTAGACCTTACTCAAAATTACTTAAGTTTTGTGTGCTAAAAGTGCTGATATATTCAATACAAAAATCCATTACCATAACCTTATTTTATGAGCATTAAAACTAATAGTCTATTGGTCTTTTCAATAGTTCTTGATTATAGATGATCAATTCTTAGTATTGATGGGCCGATTCTTCCACCATGCTAGATATAGATTATAATGAACTACATTTCCTTATTTGAAAATTTTATTTCCCTTTATTTCTATTTATCATCTAAAGGGTTTCCATGACAAATATTATTATTTCCTTATTGATAATTGTGTTCTATTATAGGAATGGAACCAATTATTGGCTGTTAAAAAAACCATAGTTTAGCTAGTAAAACCATAATAACCTACCAACAATGGCATTTTCAATATTTAAACAAGGATAAGGTCTCACCCAAAAATGATAAGAATTACAAAAACATGTTTACTTATATAGAATGAAAATACAATCTAATCATAAACCATGCACATCGTTAAGATTAAGTAAAAACAAGATTTTTCCATGTATATCACAAAAATTTTACAATGGAAACCTTGTCATAGTCATAAGATCGGTTCATGCAATCTCCCTATATTATGTGCACTAAAGAAGATATTCAAACCCTAACTCTAATCTATTTCATCGTGCTCATACATGGCAACCATAAACTCTAATTACATTCCTATATATAAGTTTCAAAAAGACAATAAACTTAATTTTGAATAATTATAACTATTTATAATATGGACACATGACTTAGCATGATACATTTTGATGCATTGATTATCTTGGTATGTTGGTATTTTTGGTGCACCAAAAAAATAACTCATGCACGTATTGGTATGTTGGTCATTTTGGTGCACTGTACAAATAAATCATGCACATACTCAAAACTTTGAAAATAGGGTGATGAAAAACAAGAACATTATGTTGCATGAATACTGATGGTGATAAAATAAAAAAATTTTAGCTTCACAAATGTGTCAAGGGTGATCTTATCATTAATATTTCTATCGTGAAGATTCTAAAACAATTCCACTAATTTGGAATTAGTTTCATACTCATCTCTTCATATATGAAAGTGCACCACAGCCTTTTCATTCAATGAAGCATGAACATGAATATGGAAATACACCTTTCACCTTATCCGTCATAGTATATGGAGGTCAATCTTCATATGGTTGCTTAAATAATTAACCCAAGAACAAAGTTCATCATATTCATCTAATTGAACCATAAATATTTTATGCTTACACAATATCTTCACTAAGAACACACTCATTGACATTAAATGCTTGTAACATTTACCTCGTTTTATTATTTGTATACCTTGAAAATGAGTTTTGATCATAGCATTTACATTTCTGTATTGTCTTAAATTTTATTTGCAACCATGTTCTCAAATAAAATTGTGATGAAAATGTATATTGTAGCAACTACTAATAAAGAAAAATAAATGGTCTAGAATTGAATTAGGAACTTATTTTTTTAACTTGTACATTCATAGAGTGTAAAAACCATCTTATTATATACATACAATAAAAACATTACTTTATTAATTTTCTACAACAATTGGAAATATTTTTTTAACAAATTATTTAGAATTTTAAGGAGTGGTTCAAAATTCTTCATGAATAATATGTCAAAACCATACCAAAAAAATACATCTAAAATAATCATGATACAAATAAAAACATTTTAATTACAGTCATTTATCATTTTTCTATTAAAAAGGGTCAAATTTACAAATACATATTACCATTCAAATGTAATTGTTCACATTCAGCAAATGAATAATTGCATATATGATCCAGTGTAGCTGTCATTCTGGTTACCGTAGTGCAGTTGTCATTCTGCATAATAACCACAACAAAGATGATCATCAGCTATTATACATGGTGCCAAAAACACTAGATAATAAGATGCATAAAGATGAACATCAGTAGTTGTGCATGGTGCCAAAAAAGTTAAAAAACAAATTACATGTAGATAAACATAAACAATAGCTCACAGTTCATCAACATTTGGATGGAAAATTTTGTTCACAAATCCAATAGATGGAGATTTGTAAGGGTAAGCATCTAGTATCTCAACCGGGATCTTCCAAATGCCACATTCACAAGGGCCTAATATGTTACACACATTAGACATGTTATGTCATATCATAATTTGAAATAGACTTTCAAAACCGAAGAAGAATCTAAGAACATGTCACTTAAAAGTTTCTAAACACTAGGATGGTAAAACAATATGAACAAAGTAAACACTGCACACATAACAAGAGGACCCTAAACCAAAAATTCCGCAAACCTAAACTACTACAACAATTGAATGGAATAAAAACAACTTCAAAAGAGAAAACAAATAGAAAGAAAACACAAACATAGTTTAGTTTGATCATCTCAATCACTAGTTTTTGCTGAAATAATCAACAATCATAAATAAATGAGAAATACAAAAAGCACATAGGTAGAATGTCAAAGACAAAAGGATCTGACAAGAAAAAATACGGGGAACATGAAATGAGCATAGGAAATGAAGGTGTAAATGATGAGAGTTCAAGCTGGCATCTTTTCCAGAAGTGTTTACTGAGAGAGATGAGTCATCTGAAAATAAATCCATTATTGAAAACAATGATTTTGTGCATGCAGTAGCAGAGGATGATAGTCAACTCTAGAAGCTCAGCTTTGTGGGTATGAATGTAAAGCTATGGGCATGAAAAAGGGGGGAGATGGCCAGACAAAGAATATGAGGCCATAGGAGAAGTTAGTCAATGTTTTTCGTTTTATTTAAAGTTTTATTATTGACTCAGAAAGGGAGGATTCATCAATTGCTTTGTGCTTTTCTTTTATGCAATCCATGTGTAATGTATTTGAATGTTTTGATGAGTGTTAGTTAATGATGAATATTTTCTACTATGCATAACCCTAAGGAGGAACCGATCTAAATGGATGAATGATTGCAAGATATGTTTTGTGTGCATGGATACCTAATCTTGGGAATAGATAGAGCAATTATGAATGATTATATCACTGTGTGAAGCATAAAATAGGTTTCAGATACCTATAGTTCTATGTAGCTTTGCATGAGTATAATTGATAAAACAGACTTGTGTAGAATATTCTTGGAAGGTTACAATTTGCATAGCTGGCTAGAATATCTATAAGAGGTTCCATTTCATATGAAGTTGGATCAAACTTGTATAGGTTCCAATTTCTACAGAATTATGTTGAAGACTAAACATATTCCTATAAATGACCCGTGAAATGTGTGATTGTGTGATAAGGGCCAAGTGCTCCTCTAAAAATTTATCTCACAAAATGGAAGAACCATATAGGGAAGGTGAGGCTCCTATGAACTTCATGAGATGAGATTAATTTATGCGTTATTGTAGTAGAGCTAAGAATATAGAGGCATCGAAGATTGAATGTGTAAATATCACAGAGATCAAGCAAATGGATTGTACATAGTCAATTAAAGGGTATGTGTCTTTGAAGTTCAGATGAATGATAGTTGTGTGTTATCCATGGTGATTGAACGGTACAGAATTGGTGAAAAATTATGAAGTGGTTGAATTGTTGATGAAGAAATTTGTTCACAGGATAACAAATTGAATATGATGAAAATCATCTGAAAATAAATCCATGATTCACAAAAATGATTTTGTGCATCATTATTAAGGTTGTGCCAGCATGAAAATGGGAAATTAATATTGTATGTCATGATGGAAAACTTGTTGGTTGGGGACATGCCATGGGCATTCCCACACCCTATCTACAGGATTCCCATGTGCTAATGCATGAAGACAAAGACGGGGATCACTTAATGATTGATAAATGTCATTTAAACTTATTAATTGATAAAATAGACACAAATGAAACAAGTAGGATTATATACTTAATAACTAATTCTTGGAAATAAAATGTTATTTGATGAATAAAGAATTAAAAATAAATATGAACAAGTCGGCTCCATTCAAATAAATTAATTTATTCTTTGACAGGTCAGCTCCAAAACCTCATGGGAAATGAGTATAAATAAGACAACGTTTTGATTTTTGAATTAAGAAATTTGAATAAGATCCGAGGAAATTATTTTTTGAACTGAAAATAGGTCACAGTTGTGACTATTTTTAATGGCATCTTGTGTAGTATACAGAGAGTTCTAATTTCAGTGGTTTTGTGGATAATTTTGAGGGTTGTAACAGCAAGAGTTTATTAGCAGTGCAACATACTTGTGATAGTTTTAAAGCAGTATAGAAGTGTTCACCTTTACTATTTTTTTTATTTCATGTTGATAGTCCCTCGATGGTGACCAACAGTGTTCAACCAAAGTCATGGATGTTCTAAGTTTGAAGCAGTGGCTGAGATAAGTTTATGTGGACAATATGAACCAAAAACATTCTTGACGTCTTGGTATGAAAAGATTCTTGAATTCATGTAGATGAGCAATCATTAGTGCATTGACATAAACAAAAGCTTGATGACAAAACAAGCCTATGATGGTTTGGTTTGATGATTGGCTTGACAAGCGATATGACCTTAATGACAGTGAATTTCTTGACATGAATAATCTTGAATTCACTTTTATGCACAGTGAATAAGTAATCTCAGACCTAGTCCAAAGTCCTTGAAGACTTGGAGATATATAGTGACATGACCAACAACTAGTGCAGGACAGTATAAGTAGTGACTCTTGGAGTCATGAGCAGTTGTTATACTTGAGTAGACTTGAATATTTGATTGTGACAGTTGTGATACAATCAGTGACATGATAGTGGACAGGATCATTATATCTCATGTCTCTTGTGCAATGTGTTGATGATTATGTTAAGAAGAACATCAACCAAGCTCTAGTATCGTAGAGGGGGAAACAAGGTGGTGGATTAAAATCCAATGGCATGGTTTCAAATTCAACTACAAATGGCTTGGATAGTTTTAGTTGAAAGAAAAACAAGTCACTTGTTGCAAAGAAGATTGGTTTACCTGTCAGTGAAAAATCATCCTTTGTGCTTTTCTTTTCTACTGTGGTAGATATCATTCAAATCATCATTATTTTCAAAGGTCTAAGAGAATTTTCCATCCAAACCCATGACCAAAACAACAAGAAAATGAACACAATAAAAATTAGTGTTATCCATAATTTCAAGCAAACTACCAAGACTGCACTAGATAAAACTTGAATCCATGCCCTTTTAGGTTTCATGGATTGGCCAAAATAGAGAAGAAATAAATGAGGATTGAAGTCTCAACCTTGTAAAATGTTGTAACATAACCATGACGTTAAAAAAAATGGTTAAATGTTTTAATATGGATTATAATTTACATGATAAATAACAAAGGAATAAACCGAAGACCTCATAAAAAAACTCTATACTCAAATAAAACAATATTGAAAAGAATAAATCCCTTTAAAAAAATAGCAGATATATGAGAACAAGGAAAGAATCTGTAGCTCAAAATTTATGTTTACCTCCAATTTCAAAACAAGTTCAACTACATGGAATTATAGATAGAACTCTTACCTCACAAATTTTGTATTTGTCTATAAAAAATATATAAGAAATATATCTTTACTATGGCTTGGGACAGTACAAGTCGTGCATTATCAACGATTAGTTTACCAACCAAAATAATAATTTCCATTTTTCATATTGTAAACAATAAAATATTTAACAAGATAATTCATTAAACAAATCAATAGCATATTAAAATCAAATATTTTGTTTTTAAATTGACGAGGCATAGTGGTCAAAAGGTGGCATAGAAGCAAGTGCAAATTCCTGAACTAACAGATTTTTATTCACTAACCCAAAAAAAATTACAAATTTACATATAATCGAAAGATGAAAGATTTAGCTCAACTTCATATTTTCTGAAGCAACCTATGTATGAAGATGAGATTGTAGTCAGAGAGTTGACGAATGAATTACTTTCTAAAAGTACTTCTGAAAGTCAGAGGAAACAAAAAAAAAATGAAGAGGGAAATTGTTGAAATTTAAGGGTTAGTGATGTTTTAATACAAGTAATAGACATAAGTGCATGAACATATAAAATTTAGATTTAGAATAGTGCAGCTAATAAAATGTTAAACTATAATAAAGAACGAACACAATTTTCATCTCTTTCAACTTAATTCTCTATTGGTTACTGCGTTAATTTTAACGCTTTGTTGTTCACTGTGTTAAGGTTAGTCATTGAGATGGAATACCATATTTCATGTACAAGAATGAATAAATAAAGTGCATGAGATACAACATTAAGAAATCACAACCATTATTTGAAACTTCCTTATACTCAGATAATTATGAGTTTGATCTTGTCACGGAAGGGACAAGTCAAACTAGGTAAACCATATACATACCTTGAGAGAGGGTTAAAGCAAACCGAAACTTACCTTAGACTCTTAGTCAATAGAAAGAGAGGTTTCAATAAAAAGCACAGTCTTGACTAATTGATTCATGTCCAAAATAGTCATGCTAAGGACACACGATCACTTAACACAAGAGACACTCAGTCATACTGATATCCTCTGGCAATCATGTTGAGTAACTGATAGTCCACACTTGAAGAGTAACCTCATGGTCACTCAAGGGATAGAACCCACCACAAAAGAAAAACCCATAAGAACTAATGCTAAGAAAATTGTGAGGTAAGCAACTAAGAAAAATGCAGAGACTCATGCTAAGAAAAATCGTGAGGTAAGCGGCTGATAAAGACACGAAGACTCACTTTACAAGATGATACATAAATAACGAAAATGTAGAGATCAAGCTCAGACCATGAAGAAAGAATAAATTGCATATTTAAATCATAGATCACGAATGAACAAATCACAGAGGTAAAACTCATCCTATGAAATGAACAAGACGCGGAGGTAAAATCGTGGAGTGAAATAGTAGAGGAAAATTTGAGAGACAAACCTATAGGAAAGAGGAGAAAATCAGATCGCAGAGGAGATAACCCATGCTATCGAAGCCAACAATAGCAGAGATCCTAGTGAGATAACATGATGAGAACATAGTGAGATAAACCTAGGACCAAGTAAAATAGGACCATGATTCAACATCCACAAGATCAAAGTTAATCGTAAAGGTGGAAAAACATTCAATTAGGACTAACAAGACTAAATAATTTTTTCTCTCTCAAGGTACATAGTTTAATATATAATTTTTTCATCACTGTATAAGGAGAACATCCAAATGGATGGTACGATCCTTTTGTCCCTCACAGTGCTCCTAAGGGTTAGGTACTAGAGACATCATCAAGGGGTGGCCCATACCTTGAGAAGAAACCTAGAAGAAACTAATTAGGAGAGGGGACATCACTGTCCTCCATTCTTAGTAAATGGCTTTCATACTTAGGCTGTTAGTTTTTCAACATTTAAGCTAGCATTATGTTAGGATCTTTTCATTGAGAGAATAACAAGTACAACAATAACATAAGCACATCACAAGAGACAAGAGACACAAAGAGTTTTGATCGGGGAAACCATAAATGGAGAAAACCCTGTAACTTCCTCTAAGATAGTATCACCACAAGATGTGAAACCCAAAATAGTAAGATGACCTCCCAACATAGCAATAGCCTTCTTTCTTCTATCAAGCCCAAGTATTTCCTTCTCCAAAGGTGCACCACACTTGAGAGAGCAAGTGATGTATTTCACAAGTGATAAATAGAGAGACTCACACTCTCTATTTATATTAGTCCGTTCACTTGAATTTCCATTTCACACGTAGGCTCGACCTAATAATTACTACTCGAGCCTACACCTTAATTAGTGTATAATAACTCAAGTGCCCCGAAACTATGGGGACTTACCTAATGACTTGATATGACTTGTTCACATTATTAATCCTCCCGATCGGAACATCGAGGCATGACCACATGACTCAAATACATAATAGAGACATCCCGGAATAAGCATCGGGTTACAATACATAGGATACATAGAAGAATACATTCCGAAGTTACATATACATCAACACTCCCTCTTAACTAGGAAGGTATTCTTTCGTCACAATTTTCAGCACTGGTCTTCTTCTCTGTATCAACTGGATCATCTCGTCTTCAAGTCATCTTCGTCTTCAAGTCATCTTCATCTTCAAGTCATCTGGATCTGGATCATCTCTCGATCTGGATCATCATAGTACGTCATCACTGGATCGGGATCATCATCACTAGACTAGATCTGGATCATCACTTGATCTAGATCACTACTGCTGGATCTAGATCATTACTCGATCTGGATCTCTCGGAGTCATTATAACTGGATCTGGATCATAGCTCGATCTGGATCTCCTCTGGTCATCATCAAGTGTGTACTATCTCGTCATAGGAAGTTCTACAGAGCCAGCCCTTTTTCATGCTGGTTGTAGGCCTACTCTCATGTAGGTCTTCACCCAGAACTTACATCTGACCTGCTCATCAGAAAGGCACGCCCAGCACTTACATCTGATCATGTAGTAAACTACAATCACATCAGAAAGGCCCAGCACTTATATTCACCAGCATGGTAGGAACAACAACTACCATCTGTGAAATGGCTCTGCACTTACATCTGACCTACTCGTTAGAAGGGCATCACATCCATCTAGGCTGGAACCACATCCACCACAATGATGAAAGAACCCTATTCTTTTCACCTAGGCTAGAACCACATCCACCACAATGATGGAAGACTTTCAACCAGGCTAGAACCACATCCACCACAATGATGAAAGAACGCTGTTCTTTTCACCCATGCTAGAACCACATCCGCCACAATGAATAAATATTTCTGCACTTACATCTGACCTACTCATCAGAAGGGCATGCACTCACATCTGACCTGGCAGGAACTGAATCCTGCACCCTCGTCAGAAAGGCCCCCAGTCCCAGACTGAGCTACCTGGTAACTGACTAGGCGCCTCCACTCTCCCAGAGAGTGGCAGTTGCCCTTACATCTGTCCTACTCGACAGAATGGCCAGCACTCACATCTGTCATGGGAGGAACTTAATCCTTTAGCCATGACCAGAATGGCTCAGCCCTTACATCTGACCTACTCATCAGAATGGCTCTCTCAGTCCCTGACTGAGTGTTCCTGGTAACTGACCAGGTGCCTCCATTCCCAGAATGGCAGTCGGCACTCATATCTGACATGGAAGGAATTGAATCCTCTCACCATGACAGAATGGATCAGCCCTTACAACTGACCATGGAAGGAACCAATCCTCTCACCATGTCAGAATGGCTATCAATCTCAGCACTCATATCAGTCATGGAAGGAACCAATCCTTTCACCATGACGGAATGGCTCAGCCCTTACATCTGACCATGGAAGGAAGCAATCCTCTCACCATGTCAGAATGGCTATGGGTCTCATCACTTTCTCTTGGAAGGAACCTCGATCTGGAGAACACCAAGTCTCTCTCTGAAGTACTCGAACTTCATCCTAGCTAATGGCTTTGTCAATACATCAGCTATCTGTTCCTCTGTCGCAACATATAGGAGCTTCACTACTCCTCTCTACACCATATCCCTGATATAGTGATATTTGATCTCGATATGCTTCGACCTGTCATGGAACACAGGATTCTCTAACAACTTCATGCAACTCTGGTTGTCACAATGTATACAAGTAGCATCTAACTGGAGATCAAATATATCAGACAGTAACTTCCACAGCCATACTGCCTCACAACTAGCTGAACAAGCTGTGACATACTTTGCTTCAGCTGTACTCAGTGCCACACAGGATTGCTTCCTGCTAAACTAGGAGATCGGACCTGATCCCATACTGAAGCAACATCCCGAAGTACTCTTCCTGTCAACAACACTGACTTCCCAATCTGAATCAACATAACCCTCCAGGTTAATCTTCTGATTCACATCATAGTTGAGCCCATATTCAATTTTACCCTTCAGGTACCTCAAAATATTCTTTGCAGCAATCAAGTGAACACTTCTCGGATCTGTCAGGTACTGGCTCAAGGCGTTCACAACAAAGCAAATATCTAGTCTCGTGTTCATCAGGTACATCAATGACCCAATAATCTGATGATACATCGTAGAATCAACCGACTCTGATGAAGCATCACTCAATAGCTTTAGGTTCAATGCCATAGGTGTATCCATAGCTTTGTAGTCCATCATCCCAAACTTCTTCAGGTTCTCTACTGCATACTTCCTTTGTCCAAGGAAGATCCCATCTGTACTCTGCCACACCTCCATACCTAGAAAAATAGTGCATCGACACATAACATGAGCATCACTGGTCTTCCACATTCAACCTTGGATCAAAGGTTGGAATCCACTTTACTCTCAGTAAAGCCTAGAATCATCAGTAATCTTCCCATCCTGCCGTACCATGTCGAACCTCAGGATATTCTGCAATCACTCCCTCTGAAGCGGAGCATCATACTCCCTCTGTCTTCCGTACTCTATGCACTGAAACATTCTGTACTGGAGTGACAAGTAGTATCCATCTAGGATCACTGGATACTAATATCCTCTATGTTGAACTTCTTCAAAAGTTCATCTTGCACCCATCTATGAGCTTGTCATCCTCTATCAACCTTGTAGCAAAGGTTAAGATATTCATCAAGCTCATCATGTATGTGTTATCCCATGGGTGTCTTCTGAACTCGTACAAGGCCTTCTTTCATTTGCACACATGATTATGCATGTCATGTGACTTCACTTCTATTAGCTGTAAATGTTTCATGTAGACTATGCCTTCTCTTCATGAGAAGCCTCATGCTACGAATCTTGCTTTGTATCCCATGATGTTTCCATCTACTGCATGATGGAACAATGAACTTCTCTTCAGGTCTTGATACTGGGCCTTGACATCATTCTTCTTGAACTTGTCTTCCCTTTCTTCTTGGTGGCTGGAAGGTTCTGCATCAATGATGTCACTGCACTCATCGTATTATTCTTTGTCTTTGAACTATCGTCACTTGCTCTTCAGAAAAAGTCTTCATTCTTCTTTGCTTGTAGGTGATTATGTATGTGATCTTTCCTACAAGTCAAATGCAATTGTATGGTTAGAAACATTTCATAAGGAATATTTATACTGGTAAACACTTATGCATAAATATATGATCATGCAACTACTTTAGCCAATACAACATTCATCCATATCTCATTTAAACTTTCTAGATGCCTTCCATCTCTACCAGGACAACATTGAGATTGTGCACTAATCCAATATGTCCGCAAAGAGGTTTCATTCTAGATAAGTAGCAATGGAGAATTTGTATAGCACCATGAGCTACTTACCCATCACATGCATATTAGTAGTATACTATCATTAATACAAACATCCTATCATGCATAATACAATAACTGAATATAAACAAATGCATAACAAAATAATATCATGAAATGACAATTGAATACTTATCTTTATTTGTTTCAAGGGTAGACTCCTTCTTGAGCCTTCAGCTTCATCATCTTCAGCTTCATCGCCTTCTTCATTCATAATTGCATCGTTTCTTATCCAAATAAGAGGTTCTTCAAAAGTTGATTTCTTCATATTCCTCATTGCTTGAGAGATCTTCTTTGGATGACGAGAGCTTGATCTTCAGTTGATCCCACCTTCTCTTCCTGAGCTTCTTCTTCTTGTGATTTCTCTTTCTAGAGTCTATTGAAAGTAATCACTTTCTTCTAGCACACATTCCTCACATGAATGAATTCCACGATCCTGGGAGGCCATTCAAGGTGGCCATCACCACTTTTGCATTCTTCAATTTTTCTTTTACCACTTCAAGTTGTTCTTTGATTTGAGAGACTCTTATGACTACATGGTCTCTGGATTCTGGATCTTCACATTCTTCAACTGGTTTCTTTAGGTCATATTCTGATTTTGTTCTTCCCTTCAAATAGCTTGAAATTCTGGAATACCTTCAACAACTTTGCTTGCAATAGGTAGTGCTTTGTAATGCACATGTGCAAGCCTTTTATGCCAAAGCTCATTTGGCTCTACTGTGTCATGGATCAAGGCTTGATCTGCATATCCCTTCAATTTGTACAAGCCTCCTTCTTGTTCTTCAATCACTACCACATCATCGATAGTATTTCCTTTTGGCCATATGATGACTTGACCATAGATGAATGCAACCCACATTCCTTTTGCATCCAATGCTGAAATGGAGAGAAGGTTCTTCTTCAATCCTGTGAGAGCTGATATTAGAACATATTCATCCTTGCTTGACGAATCTTCACTTTCATATATGGATCACTTTCTGGATGGTTCATCATCCTCTGCAGCATGAGCATGATGTCTTCTTTTGCCTTGACCAAGTTCTTCTTGTGAAAGGATTCTAACCTCGTCTCCCTCTGAAACTGGAACCTCTATACTCAGGTAGGTGTCCAATCCAGTTTCTTCTGAGAGATCAGATACTTCCCGGCTTGGAAGTTGTCAACTTCCCCAAGCTTGTCACCAAGATGATGTGATATATCATATTGAAATGAGAACCTCAAATGGAAATAGCAAAGGATTAGATCTTACCGATTTGAGGTGTCTGTCCTTGTCCCGGAGTTCGCTGATCTAGGGTTTGTAACAGAAACCCTAATTTTCAAAGCTTGGAATATTTCAGATATGATTGGATAAATAGATATATCTCTTCAAATGGAGCTGTCCAATGTACTCTTTTTCTGAAAACAGTGGAGGGAAGCTCTCGGAACAGGAAGCCCTAATTTTTCAATTTCTTCTGCAGAAATTCCTATTACTGTTTCTATGATATCTCCGAAATTAATACTCTTATATGTCTAAAAATTCTCACTGAGATAAAATCGCATGTCCCTGATCCAACACCACAAGTGTCATCAGAATTAGTTTCACCATTTGGGATTTATGATCCTTTTACCAAGGTGACCTGTTACAGGACTGTTCTATACATCGAAGTTGTACGACATTCCATGTGTCACTGGTTCATTTTCGGAGTCTGATATTCAGAACACAAAAATTAAAGTCTGTTCCCTTTCTATAACATCTTCAGGAATTCAATTTGGACCTCTGTAGCTCAATATATGGCAGATCTCCCCAGATGTCCTGTTTAGGGATGAATTCTGGAAGAGGCTGGAACCCTAACTTGGAGAGATCATATCTCCTGGAGTACAACGAATCTGAGTCTGATATTTGGATACAAGCTTCATCAGGATTTTATATTTGGCGCCTACAATTTTCAGCTTTCGAGACTTCACCAATATCGGAATATAGTGAATGTACCCAAACTTAGCATTTTTAGTATTTAGGGTTTCTCCTAGCTCAGGGTCAAACTAGGGTTTGACTTTCCTGGAGTTTCACCCAACGAAATTTCTTGATCTAGGTCTCTAAACTTTGGTTTTGATGAGGAGAACAATCCTATGCTAGTCTCACTCAAAAATTCCTCTTTTGAAGAAAGCCCTAATTTCCACATCAAAACTGAAAATGCTTGAAATTGAGTTCCGTATAGACAGAAAAATGCACCCTTCAAAGGAGAGTCATCCTAGCATAATTTTGCTGAAAATATGTGGAGGAAGATCCACAAACTAGGAAGCCCTAGTTCCTGTAGCTGCACAATTTCTTCTTCTTAGGTTAGCTTTGATACCATGTTAGTTTTTCAACATTTAAGCTAGCATTATGTTAGGATCTTTTCACTAAGAGAATAACAAGTACAGCAATAACATAAGCACATCACAAGAGACAAGAGACACAAAGAGTTTTGATCGGGGAAACCATAAATGGAGAAAACCCCGCAACTTCCTCTAAGATAGTATCACCACAAGATGTGAAACCCAAAACAGTAAGATGACCTCCGAACACAGCAATAGCCTTCTGTCTTCTGTCAAGCCCAAGTATTTCCTTCTCCAAAGGTGCGCCACACTTGAGAGAGCAAGTGATCTATTTCACAAGTGATAAATAGAGAGACTCACACTCTCTATTTATATTAGTCCATTCACTTGAATTGCCATTTCACACGTAGGCTCGACCTAATAATTACTACTCGAGCCTACACCTTAATTAGTGTATAATAACTCAAGTGCCCTGAAACTGTGGGGACTTACCTAATGACTTGATATGACTTGTTTACATTATTAATCCTCCCGATCGAAACATCGGGGCATGACCACATGAATCAAATACATAATAGATACATCCCGGAATAAACATCGAGTTACAATACATAATATACATAGAAGAATACATTCCGAAGTTACATATACATCAACATAGGCTAAGTTTCAATCTCACACTGAATAAAGTTGCTCAATCCCTCAAACATGACAGGGTCCTCCATTCTTGTAGAATGGTTCTCAGTACTAAGTTGAGTTTTAGTCTCACACTAAAAGTTGATCAACTACCTATAGGACCTACTTGAACATTGTGTCCCTCGTTCCAAACCAGAATATATTTTCCTCTACGTGCAGGCTCTACTTCGACATCGCATCTCAGGTCCCAGACTAGAATACCCTAGAGGCATAAAAGGGCCCTAGCCATTGCTAGGTTATTTTCCATGCCATCAACCTACTTGTTCCTAGACCAAGAATCCCATGAGACTATTGGCGGGCCTAGGGTACCTTATACGGTATTACTCTGTTCTAGTCAACTAGCTAGGGTAACATCCTATCTGAGAATGGGTCTCGGAGCTGGACAAACATTAACAGAAATGTGCACAGTGGAATTAAGGATATACGGGTGACATAAAAAGAAGAAGAGGACAGGTAGTAGCTTGAATATTATGGTGTTGGATCTATTTTGAAGCAATAGTGGAGAAGGTAGTTAAATGTATTAAGTATCTTTTTTTTTAGGTTCCATGACGATTGGTTCAATCCTGATGTCGAAGGACGTACATAAGTTGTTTTTGTGTATGGTAATTTCCGTGTAGAATAACGGTCAAGATATATTAGTATTACTGTATATAATAAGTTGAAGAGGTTGTAGATAGAAAAAAAATATCCTACGTCTCATGTGCGTCCCTAAGTGGATCAAACAGTTGGAGCATTACAATACAAGGTCTGCAGACCTAGAAGGTTACAAACAATAAGAAATGATGATAGCAAAGCTTATGGACAGTTGCAAACAAAGGTTTGGGACCCATCAAGATAAATATTGAAGACACATGACCAGGTACAATACATCAACCTAGGAATAAAGAGAAATGATTTTGTGAACTATGAGGAAAAAAATCAACCAACGTTTACAAGATAGATCATCCATATAGGTCTAAGGAGGAAACATAAAGATTCTGGTTCAGTATATTCAAGGAATTTCTCGAGGAAGTGTATTAATATCAATACCCTTATAGGAGAAACAATCTCATCCTTGAGACATCCAATATGATTCTAAAAGACTCAATCATCCATACTCAGAAATAAAGAAACCAAAAGGTTGAGGAGTCGGAGGTAAAATCTCTCCTTTAGAAGAGTTTTATCTTATCTTCCCTAATAGCTATTTCCTCATAATATTTAGTGAAGGAAAGTAGGTCCTCAGCCATGGGGATCACTTCCTTGGATAAACTTTCTGACCTCTTATTTTGTTCTTTAAAGACATGATGAAATTCTAATGTGTGAAAGGAGGCCTTCAACTCCATAATGTTGTCACACCAACCATCTAGATTGAGGGCAGAGAGAGATTCCTTATCATCTAAGCCCAATTAATGATTACAAAAGAGTCCCCATATACATGGAGAGAGGGAATTCCAATCTCTTTTGCAAAAAATAGTAGATCCCAAAGAGCCAATAATTCTTCTCTGGTGTTGTTGTTGTTGCCACATCCCATCTTGGTGCTCTTGTGTAGGTGCTCTTATATACTCTGTGTAAATGTATTTGAGCTTTGATGAATGTTAGTTTTTGTAGAATAATTTAGTTGTGTATATACCAAAGAAAAAAAACCCAATATTAGGGTTTTACCTCTATGAAAACTCCAAAACCTATGCTAACATCCAACTGTCATAAAATAGTGCTTACCAGCTCAAAGTGTCCACATGTGTGGGCTCAAAACATTATCCAATGCTAGCGCATGAGTGAAGAAGACTATGAATGAAACCCCCATAAGAAAGAAACACTATGAATAGGTCAAATCACCAACTAACTACATGAATATTTGTTCCCAAGCTGCCAAGTGTGAGGGACAAGAAAAACTACTCAATACAATGAAAAGTACATACAATGAATGTCGAGCACTATTGATTTACAACTAGAGAAGATCAATCTAAACCTTCAAACTGGAATACCAATGGCTTCTGGTTTTCTTTGGGATGAAAAGTCAAAATGAAATTCAATATATATACACACAAGTTTGGGGATAAAATACAAAACAATTAATTAAATATTAACAAAAATAAATATCCATAGATGCGTCCCAAGTGGAAATTGTCAAACTAGAATTTCTTCAACATCTATATTTGCGCCACTAGCCTCTGTTTCTTCTAGGTCAAACAAAATTTTATCATCAACGTCATCATCATTCATAAATTTGGTATACTACATAAATTTCATATAATTTATAGACATTAGTTTTGGATAATAAAAACAATATGTTTCATATAATAAATTTCATATATATTATAGCATACTTACGTACCATGCCTCCATTTTGATTTTGTCCAGTGACGACTCGCTTATAATTGTCTCTACAGTATGTTGCATATTTCTCAAGCTCTGATGGACTCATACTTTTAAAGCGATCATCAAAACAAGAATCAAATGGGCCTTCATCCATACTGGAAGGAGATGAAATAGTACGTAGGATGATTTCCACCCCTACCAATGCAACCCGAATGCGATCTCTTATCTCTTCCCTTACCCCTCTTTCTATTTTGGATGTCATTTAAAACTTCTCTGGTAAAGCTATGACTCTAGGATGTGATTGTACTAACCAAGGCATTAGACGCCTATAATTAACATCTCATCATGCATCAATTTGTTCATATGAATGACCTTTTCCAGCACCATAGAAAATGGATCCCGTATATATAAAGTTGGGGTACATGTTTGTTATAGCTGATTTTACCACACCTGGTGAATCACACTTGTATGAACTTCCCCTATCCCTCTGCGGACTCTTTGGACCCCAGGACCTTTTTTATACCTTTGATGTTTCCAAGATCATCCCTAAAAACATGCTTAAATTGCTATACGTGACTTTTAAACCCTTTCTCGCATATATACGCGGGTTTGACCCCTAAAACCACGTACATCGGGATGTGTGGAAAAGGCCAAATTCTTTTGGAGTTTTCCTTGACATGGATCCAACTCACTTGTCTCTTGGCCTTCCATATGCCTTGAGATCGCTCGAATTCGACCCTTCATTGCCCCATTGAAGAGCTATATAAGGAACCCTTTGGATACATTGAAGAACATGTGAGAATTGAGAGCAAAGAAACTATAGTCCATTGTTGCCAGAACTTATACTTGACTCTGCATCCCTTTGTCCCTTGGATCACTTTGGTGTTCTTCCCAATCTTTCCTTTTGCTTGTGAGCTTGTTATCGAGAGATGGAGGATTGAGGTGGTGGAGGCCCAAGTGGAGGATTCAGTTTCTCTGATTCATAGACGTGCTGATAGAGGTTGTATTCATTGTAATATGTGATTTTATATTAATAGAAATATCTTTTCCTATCTAATAATGTATGTTTGAATGAATATTTTATCCATGGATGATTTCAAATTCTTATACGTTGCTGATTACATATGCTAGAGTAGATCTAACACCAATATATATAGCATGGGTGTCTTGTTTACTAATTGCTGAGGAAGTAATTTATCAATTCAAGCTGGACTTGCAAAGCTCAACGGGGATCTACTTCAACCGTCCAGAATAAGGTACAAGTTTTGATCCTTTAGTGTTAGATATTTGATTTCTCTTGCATATTGGAAAGGATTGATTTTTGGAGTCAAGATGTCTGTTGAGGTACCCCAAGCCATAGGAATTTCTCTTCCTAAGAAAATTGGCAACTCCACTGGGGATGTTCCTTGTTTTTATTTGGCGGTTTGTGGGCACAATGGGCTTGATATTCTTGACTTGCTATTTGTTTCTCCTTATTTCTGTGTTGCATTTTACAGGATGTTCATCCATTGACACTCCCCTTTATTGGTTTGAACCTTGGCCTGCTTTTTACCACTGTCTTCTCTGTATACACAGGTTTTTGGGAAAAAGTCGCGTACATATGTGGATTTTTGGCCAAAAGTCACGTATACACGCAGGTTTTTGGCCAAAATCCATGTATACATGCAGCTTTTTGGCTAAAAGTCACGTATATACGTAGTTGTTCTTTAAACATTTGCGTACATCCTCCCTTTTGGTGAGTTTGATGTTGTGGGAAGTTCTTGGGTGGGTTGTGAGTGTGGTTGGGTCTTCCTAGGGTTTGATGTTGTCTGTTGGATGCTTCTTTTGTGACCAGAGACTGCTTTTTCATTGATTTTTCTTTGAAAGTAGTTTTAGTCATTTATCATTTTTGTTTTTCCATTAGTGCATTAGTCTTTTTTGTCTTGGTGTCTTGCTGGGCTTGTGTTTTATACTTGCTGCAGACACTGAGAGTTTTCAATGACTTTTATTGCATTTTTCATTCTTTTATATTGAATTTCTTGCATATGGATTTGATGAGGTACTTGCATTGGATTGCTTGGATGAGATTTTTATTTAGGCTTTCATATAGGAAAGATTGCATTGTCATTCGAAAAGGAATGTATATTTATGCATCCCATGTAGTGGCATACCCTGTTTTTCATTTCAAAAAGATTACACTTAGCATTGTTTGTTATGGTGTGCACTTTTATTTCACTGCCGAGTTTTCATATCACTAGTTGCATGGCTATTTCCCTTTGAGTAATCACAGCCAATTAAAATCAACGCATAATAAAATGAACTACACATTTTTCTTTTATAGGGTTCACCAACAAGATTAGGTTTTAGGGTCTTGGAATAGTTCATTGTAAGTTAATTCTCCAAGACCACTAAATGAAACATTTATGTGTCTGTCCAGGTGAGAGTGTGAAATTCCTTGGTATAATTAGTGTTTCTCAGGATCCTCCTCTTACAAGGGAGTTAAGCATGAGGCAGTGTGAGCGGTTATTGATTGGGATGACCCCTAGTAATAACTGAGTAGCATCGAAGATATTTCCAGGATTGTATTCATATCTCAGGGCTCTTTCAAGAGTTTCGGACTTTTCTACCCTGCCCATACGGTCAATCCTGCCTGGGACTATCTTCCTGAGCATTGATTATATTGAGGTGACCTTAGTTCCCTTACCTAGGTTATCAAGGGGGTACTTCGTAGAGGTTATTCTGCAGGTGTCCTGGCTAGGTAGAGGTCGGACAGCACAGTCGCTTTATGTGTTGAAGCTGAGGGCCACTATAATTGGTTACATACCTCCACTTGTAGTGTATGGAAGTTTCAATCCTCTCCTAGGCGAGACATACCTGCTGCATTCAAGAGCTCACATATCCTCCCCTTGGTTTGCTTGTATTTTGGCTATAGATTTTCTTAGGAGTGTGCTCTCTATGTGCTAGTTGGCCTTTGGGATCGCGGCTACTTGAGTATATTTATGCTCTCTTAAGTTCGGGTCCTTTTATTTTCGGCATGCTTGGTATCCTATCACCCGTCCTTGGTCCTAGTATAGACCTTGGTGTCAGACTTGGGGGCATCACAGCCCCCTACCATGCTCATAGATTTGGGAATGGTCATATTCCATCCTCTACTCCATTTATGGAGGATTTTTATTCCCTTCGCTCAGTCTTTACACTAGTGGTCACCCTCACAAGGGTGGTAGTGGATGGGTGAATGTTGGGTCTACACCTTACTTTCCTTTTTATGTCCCATCGTTCACTATATTATTTCCTTTGGGTGCAGTTGTCATGATCATTCCTCCCTATATCATATAGTTTGGATTCCTTATTTACTATTTTGTTTTGTGTTGGACTAATATGGTTGTCATGTAGAGTCCAGTTTTTGTACACTCTCTTCGAGGTTTTGACCCGTCCGTGCCAATTACAGGTATGATGTCTAAACTGACATATAGGTTAGAATTTCACATCTACTTGCACTTATGCATTACCTTATGACCATTCCATCTTAACCTTAGGTACGAACCCATTCCATGGTATCAAAGAACTTTCATGTTGTTGTTAGAAGTGGTACTATGTGAATGGTAGAGATTTCCTATAGATGGGTGTCCTAGATAGCTCCCTTTTTCATTTGGTACCCATGATGTTAGTCCTCTCTTAGGTCCAGGAGTCCCTTTTAGTCCCGCCATGTCCTTGAGCAAGAGCTTCACACTCCTCTTGAACCTTATGCTAGCCATTTCCCTGGGGCTCCCTTGTATATGTCAAGTTGTAATTACATTATCATGAGATTTTCTTGCCTCATTGAGCCTTATGTCGGCTTCCATGACTTTGATTATCAGCCATATAGCTCAAGCTTGTCTCATGTCTAGCCATGCAGAGCCATCTTTTATATCCTTTGTAGCTTGATTCCTTATTTTACCGAGAGGGGACTTTCCCTCGAGTGTCACTATCCTACACATGTATCCTTGAATTGAGCATAGGTATGTTCCACTGCTTGGAACTAGTTTGTTTTCCCATATGACACTCATCTCCTCCTAGTCTGTAACTATAAAGCAGTTTTATTCTTTTTCAAGATTTTTAAATATTTGAAAAAGTCCAAAAAAATTTTAAAAACCAAAAAGTCGGACAAGGAAAGATGTTATCTTTGGCAACTGTTGAGTCGTGTCGCCTTCGAACAGAGCACTGTATATAACATCCATTGGTTGGGTTTATAGTTTAACCTTAGGAGCTATACTCATTTATCTGAGTTTATCTCCATCGACTAGTTAAGCTTCCAGTCCCTATGGAGCCTCTGTTGATGCCTCCTGTGTCGCAGAGATGTCCTAGTTTTGTATATCTAGTCTATGCTACCTAAATTCAATCACCATTTGTCGTTATGCTCTTGTTCTAAGGAAGTTGAAACTTGAGTCGGTCATTCCTTAGTTATCTTCACTTTGCATGTTGGCCATTCCCGATACAGTTACTGGTTCATGCACCTTATGATCGAGTCCTTCCACATTATACAACTTTGCTGACTACCTCGTGTTAGATGATGGGGGATGCCTTAATGCTCTCCTTCTAGCAGATTTCATCCCATTGACTTCAGATCATTTATTTTGGGACTGGAATCTAGAGTCATTTTTGAGTGCCTTGAGACTTGTAGTCATCAATGGCAAGTTATCTCACCATAAACAGTTCTTTGGGAATACATCGATGTCCCCTGATCGATAGATTATCTCAAGTGTTCGAACTCAACACATTTGTTCACACTTGTTAGTTTGCACTCTAGTACCTTGATTCCCATTATCATTATCGATGGGTGATCTCACATATATTAACATTATACATCAATGACTGGTAATCAAATGATGGACTACTATGTTTGAACTTGACACCTCTATTCACATAGTTGGACTTGTACTCATAGCAGTATGTGTAGAAGACCTTCCAAATTGGTGGCATCTCATAAATGCTACCTCCTTGATCATGCTAGTGTTCATGATATTTCAGCTCTCGTGACTTGATTCTAGTATATGTCAGACATTTCCAGCCGTTATGGAGATCTTGATCTATTATATATCTTTAGCTTTCATGGAGATCATGATCCTTTGTATATCTTCATCATGGATATTTTGATCTATGTATATTGTATGTGGCGATGACCACAAATGTCATATTTTGTATTATGCCTATTCATGGCCATTGTACTGTTATGTATCTAGGACTGTTGTTTGTATTTCCAGTTATATACAGAGTTATATCATTGTACTATGCTGATTGGGTGGCTGGTCTTCCACTGGGTTCTTCATCACTCCACTTCTGAGATGGACTTATATTGTATTTAATCCATCGTATGACACCTTTGACCTCACACATTAGGGGGCATCTATTATAGCTAATTTTACCACACCTGGTGAATCACACTTGTATGGCCTTCCCCTGTCCCTCTACAGACTCTTTGGAACCCATGGACCTTTTTTATACCTTTGATGTTTCAAAGATCATCCCTAAAAACATGCTTAAATTGCTATACGCAACTTTTAAACCATTTCTCACGTATATACGTGGGTTTGACCCCTAAAACCACGTACATCGAGATGTCTGGAAAAGGCAATATTCTTTTGGAGTTTTCCTTGACATGGATCCGACTAACTTGTCTCCTAGCCTTCCATATGCCTTGAGATCACTCGGATTCGACCCTTCATTGCCCCATTGAAGAGCTATATAAGGAACCCTTTGGATACATTGAAGAACATGTTAGAATTGAGAGCAAAGAAACTATAGTCCATTGTTGCAAGAACTTATACTTGACTCTGCATCCCTTTGTCCCTTGGAGCACTTGGGTGTTCTTCCCAAGCTTTCCTTTTGCTTGTGAGCTTGCTATCAAGAGATGGAGGATTGAGGTGGTGGAGGCCCAAGTGGGGGATTCAGTTTCTCTGATTCACAGACGTGCCAACAGAGGTTGTATTCATTGTAATCTCTGATTTATATTAATAGAGATATCTTTTCCTGTCCAATAATGTATGTTTTGAATGAGTATTTTATCCTTGGATGATTTCAAATGATTATACGTTGTTGATTACATAAGCTAGAGTATATCTAACACCAATATATATAGCATGCTTTTCTTGTTTACTGATTGTTGAGGAAGTAATTTATCAATTAAAGATGGAGTTGGAAAGCTCAACGGGGATCTACTTCAACCGTCCGGAATAAGGTACGAGTTTTGATCCTTTAGTGTTAGATATTTGATTTCTCTTGCATATTGGAAAGGATTGATTTCTGGAGTCAAGTTGTCTATTGTGGTACCCCAAGCCATAGGAATTTCTCTCCCTAATACTGTTAAAATAGAACTCTTCAATTAACATCTTAACAAAATACTGAGGGATGCTGTCATTATTTGGGAACTTCCCATATGCACATATGAACCTCAAATAAATATGTGGTGCAATTAGTGGATCATTGAATCTTGTGATCTTTAGATGTTTTTTGTCTTCAGGACACAATTCAAAACATGAAAAGACCATTTATTTTGTGACAACTTTCTTTACTTCTTCAAACTTGTGGCGACCCATCACTGAAAATTTCTTGCTATAGATCATATCATGAAAAATATGGGTGGATGGTCCAACCCTAAGATATGTCTCAATCAAACTATTCATATTGTGGAAAACAATCTGGAGACATTGTTGAGTACTAAAAGAGATATTTGAATAATCAAGTTCTTCCTATAATCTCGAAGAATGCTCCTTCATCTCTTCCACGGCCAGAAAAGCGATGTTGTCTTCTCGAGGTGTCTCCTTAGAAACATCTCTAGGATGACTATAAAGAGGATCATATCTTTCATTGTGAGCATATTGATGCACCCGACGACATCTCCTTGTCTCGAGAGGTGGGTTAGGATCAGGAGCAACAAACCCTATAAGAAGTAAAATGGGTGTGAAAGTATTAAAATCTATATAGATAATAAATGTCAATAAAATTATACACATTTAAATAAATTTTGTTCATTACAAGTACCTGATGCATCATCTGCTTCCCCATCATTATTGTTAGAATGTCTAGAATTCCCTATACAAAACCAGAATTGGCAATCACATGTAACTTAATAAAAGAAATCATCTATTTTTTCACAAATAACACAATCATGTCAAACAAGATTTCTAGTCAAAATGTGCATGTAAACAATCTCTACCTGGTGATGGCATATCTAAGGCATAAGACACTAAGTGTGTCCTATGTGTTTGTCATCAGCCCCTGTAGACCCCTCAAACATACGTCTGTCATGCTTAGAGCCACCACCTGTGCATGTAACAAGATCTTAGAAATATGTGTAAAATAAAATTTATGTTTATATAGAGTTGAGTATGAATTAAATAACAATTGAATTTACCTGACGATGATCTCATGGAGTGTGGCTACATAGTAGCTAAGATTGCTTCAGCCTGAAGCTGTGAAGTTGTGCATGATAAGAATATTCCACATGTTAAAAATTATTTCAAACAAGAATTCTACTCAAAATGTATGTAAACAATCTCTACCTGGCAATGGCATCCTATTTGTTTGTCCACCAACCCCTGTAGACCGATTAGACAAACGTTTGTCATGTTGAGAGCCACCACCTGTGCACAACAATATCTAAGAAAGATGTGTAAAAGAATATCTATGTTTATATAGAATTCAGCATGAAATGAATAACAATTGAATTTACCTAACGATGACCTCACGTAGTGTAGTTGCATAGTAGCCAAAATTGCTTTAGCCTGAAGCTGTAAAGATGTGCATGATAAGAATTTTCCACATATTAAAAAAAATGAAAAAAAATAATTCTAGTCAGAATGTATGAAAAAATATCTCCCTGCCAAAGGCGTCTTATGTGTTTGTCCACCAGACCCTGTAGACCCTTCAGACATATGCATATCATGCTAAGTTATACCACCTATGCACCGCAAGATCTTAGAAATATGTTTAAAAGAATATCTATGTTTATATAGACTTGAACATGAATTCAATAACAATTTAATTTACCTGATGATGGCCTCAGGAAGTGTGGCTACATAGTATCCAAGTTTGCTTCACCCTGAAGCTGTGAAGTTGTGCATGATAAGAATTTTCCACATATTAAAAAATATGTCAAATACGAATTCTAGTGAAAATGTATGTAAACAATATCTACCTATAAATTATGTATCTAAAGAAAAATAGATTAAACATGTCCTCTGTGTTTGTCCATCGACTCCTATATAATCCTCAGACATACATATGTAATGTCGAGAGCCACCACCTGTGCATAACAAGATCTTAGATTTAGATTTGTAAAAGAATATTTATGTTTATATATACTTGAGGATGAATTGAATAACATGAAATTTACCTGACGGTGACCTCTGGGTCTATTGCTACATAGTAGCCAAGTTTGCTTCACCCTAAATATGTGAAGCTGTGTATGATAAGAATTTCCAACATGTTAAAAAATATGTCAAATTTAAATATACCAAATTTAACATTGTGCACCTGTTCATGATGAAAAATTATCACATTAAAAGCATGTCAAAATGTGTCAAAGAAGATAAATATATTCCAAATTAACAATTGAAAGGGTCAAATATGTTCCCTTTAAAGGTTGTGGCTCAATTATTCCCAAATCCGGAACACCCCTAGTTATAAACACTTAGAAACAATGACATTATCTCAAACTTCACCCCCCTATCCCTTATCTATCATTAATTTGTTCCAATAATTCAAGGCGTGCCTCCTATATCTCAAGACTTATCTAGAAACTAATAAGTACAAGACAATTTTCCCCTTGGATTAGAATATGGAACCTTAGTTCTTACAACCAATAAGGAAAATTAAACAACTAGAAAACAAATATTTGAAATCTAGAAGAGATTTTGGTGTACATGGTTCATGAGGAGGAAGAAGCACCATTATAACAAGAACAAATAATTGATTGAATATGAATTTTTGAATACAATGATTCCTTGAGTGACATATTTAATGGAGCTGCAAGATACACATCTAATGGTAGACCTCGCCAAATGAACATCATGACACAAAATTCAGTCCCCAAGGATGGTTATGCATCCCAAACTAGAGAGAAACACATCACGTGTTGTTCGTTTGGAAGCCCGATAAAATTATGTTGTTGATTAATAAACACATCTTACTTGGGATAAGAGAGGATTTCTTGGACATGTATTTTCCTTCTTCGCAAAAAAGAGCACAAAAATAGACTATGAAATCATTGGACATTTGTTAGATACATGCTCCTATTCTTATAAATTATAGGACAAAAGTGTTGTTCCATTGAAATAACTTATCATGTTAAAGGGAACCATTCCCTAGCCATAACCAATTGGGTCCTTAATCCATTTGAAAATTCCATTCTCAACAGATTGTGGAAACTACTCTTACATGTATTGGATTGGGAAATCAGGAAAGAGAAGAATACAAGTGTTTTTTGCGATCAAAGTTGAAAGAATCAAGTAGTGTATGTAATCATTAAGGATACATTAATGACATGCTTCAATTAACATAATGGACTAATAACTATTTTCAAATGAATCCTAAGATGCAGGTGACATTGACCTTTTAGATCACACTTCCCCCATTGCACATGACACTCATAAGTAGGATATGTGGATAGGGGAATGCTCCATATGAATTTCATCTTAATGAAGAATGGGAAATTAAATAACATGCACTCATGACAAACAATTTCAGTTGCAACATAATTGGGAAGGATTTCATGGGAATACAAACAATGAAATAACTTTTCCTGTAGAGGCCTTATGCTCTAAAATGTTGGCCCTTGGGACCTTAAGCTTATACATTTAGGCCTATTTGAGATTTAATATTCGATATTTAATCCAATTTCATTCTTAAGCTCTAAAATGTTGACACATTTTGACATAAATTAGATATGAAATTTCAACCCAACTAGGCCTTATTTCTCATAAATTTCAGCCAAACTGAGCCTTATTGATAAAAAAATTAAACCTTTTTAAGACATATTTCTTCGACATTAAAATTTCTCTTTTAACAATACATCAACCACACCTTCCAACTAGTCCTTGGTAAATTGTTTTGGTCATTCATGATTTCACACTGAATGGGGGAAGCTATGGATTTTGAGCACTTACTCGGATGTTTTTGTTTCTATTGAGATGGACCTAGTTAAGAAAATTTGATAATGACAAAGTGAAAAAGGTGAGAACTCAATTTTTTATATAAAAAGTAATATTGTAAAATTCAAACACATGTATCAATTTTATATAGTGTTGTTTTGGTGTAAGAAACATTTAGGCAGTCAATTGGTTGTAGCTCAAGTGGTTTTCTGAAAAAATTGTTGCCCTCCCCACCAGAGTTCAAATCCCACTTTCTTGGAATGAGAGGAATTGTCGAGGAGGTTTCCTCCATATTAAATTAGATAAATTGGTCAGCTGCCAAAAACATGAGCTTCAAGAGAATTTATTTCTACTCATCTTTCCACTGTGGCTTACACTCAATATTACTATTTTCTACTTGAGTTTCAATAGTATTTATTTCTACTCCTCTTTCCATTATCTTTGTAACATTCCTAAAATTGACATGCATGCAAAAAATTACATGCATGTAAACCCTAAAAGTGACATGCATGAAAACCCTAAAAGTGGCATGCATGCAAACCCTAAAACTGGCATGCATGCAAACCCTAAAAGTGTCATGAAAACCTTAAAATCTATATAACAACGTTAGTTGAACCAAAATGGTATCATTCTTATTATTCATATTTTGGAAACACATTATGGGAGCTCAGTGAGATACTTAGTGTTTAGGGTGGATTGCCATGACCTAACTGAATTAGGTGAAAAAATATATCCACCCTAATCAATTGCTAGGGTGAATCATCCATATTCACCATTGTGTACTTCATTGCATGAGATATTCATTGTGTTTAGAGCATTGTTGGAGCTTCCTTAAATTTTATAGTTGGGCGTATTCGTTCTTTAGTCATGGCAACGATCCTATCATTATTGAGAAAGGGGGGTCTCCACCAAGTTCTTGGAAACAATATTCCTCTATACTACTAGTCGTGAATTGTATACTAAAATCGTGGTTATCTCCATCCATTCCTCCTCAAAGCATAGGGAACCGATTTATTATGAGAAAGGGTTCATTCTATTACAAAAAAGTTACAAGTGAGTAGAGGATTATCACAAGGGAACTCATCCTGTTTAATAAGCATGATCCTACAGGAAGGAAATTACGCAATGAAGGCTCACTTATTTCCTTGGATAAGAGGGATGAAGTACTAAAGAGATTTTTTTCACATATTTAAGGGTTGCATACACTTAAGCGAGGTGTTATTAGTCTATCTAGATGCCCTTATTCCAATCTGGGCATAGCTCTCAAGTAAACCCACTTCTGTTGGAGCCTATTCATGATCTATGTCTCTACATCAAACTGCTATAGCCCTCAAAGTTCAACTTTCCATTATTATTTGAGATCTACATGCACATAAGAAGGAAGGGATCAATATGTGGAAGGTGCTCCTAGTTGAGGGTGGTACTGAAAGAATCCATTTTATTGAATCATATTTATAAATCTACGTGTTTATATTAGGTTACTACATCCATCAAGCAATCCACCCTTATCATTATTTGAGAAGGCGTGAACCATCAATTCGCGAAATTAATTATTTGCATAGCTGGGACATTATTAGGCATTCGCTATATCCATACTTTGGGCATCACCTTGATCAGTAAAAGTAGTTGTACTATCATCTACAATTCAACTCTGTTAAGGATTAAAAAACTACCATCGTAGTTATTGTCGTCCAAGGTACATCTCAGATGAGATTTGATAATTTCCTGAATATACATTATTTCTACGTTGCTATTATTTAGGGATACATATTGCATTTTTTATGAATCTCTCGATTAAGTCAGATATTGGGTACAAATAAACATCATTAGTGAGTATACATATCAGCAAGTCTAGTATGATAAGGAACCCTCAATTGTGTTGTGAAAGTTCCTAATAATAAACCCTATTCAAACATTACACCCTCATTTACAAATAAAACAGAGCTTAAGGAATGTATTGATTACATAAGTGTCACGAGTCGTCAACCAAAGCACAAGAACAATCATAATAATCTATACCGAATTTAGTTTGTGATATTATAGTCTTCCACCTAGGATTTCTATTTTCTATCTTACTTAGTAGTTCTAGTAAGCATCTAATATTGGATATGGTCCGGATCAACCTAAAAAATATGGTGGACATGAAGGGACATGCCGAGTCCAGATTAACCTCTAAAATATGGTGGACATGAAGGGACATACCTAGTCTATATTAGCCTAAAAAACTATGCTTTGTATTTTTTATAAGAACTTACATAGAATACTGATATAACTAGGGTTCTTCTAGTAGAGATATTTAGATAATTGTAGAACATGCTCATACATTATGGATATTACGTAGCTAATACATTTACTGTAAGTATTAGTAGTAAGCTTTGTACTCATTAATTAGATTGATACTTCTTCTTATTCCCATTAATTTATGGTATTCATGTTCTCCTTATTTAACTAGCATGTTTACCATAGTTCTTACTCGTGCTTATCAATGATGTTGTAGATAGAGATAGTTAACATACTTATTCTTGTAATCAATGATCCTTACTAACCTAATAGATTTGTTGTATAAGCTTTACCCTATGGAACTACCTGATACTAAGTTGATGAATCAACTCATATGTAAGCTCCTTATTCAACCATAGGTTTCAAAAGTAAATGACTCTACTAGCCAAGTACCCTTGCTCTATACCCATCCTATTAAGTAGGAACATAACATAGATTATTAAAATAATAGGATTAAAACCTAGAGGCATGTTAGTAAGTATGATTTGGTATAATACTAGTACACAATTAGCCTCATTACATGTGTTCTTACTTTTGTAAGCATCATTGTAAAAAAGGTAACCGATATCGATTCAATGGTATTAAATCTAATTCCTAATATGGAAAGAGCTAACTCCTTTTGATATTAGTTCTGTAATCATCCTTTTTATCCCTTCTATCATTTAATCATAAGAGTAATGGTAATCATAGCAATAAAAAATCTATAGCTAAATCATGGCTATTAGTAGTGAATCATGTTTAATGGGACCATCTTTATATGTGTACTATATGAATATGAAGTAATATAATTTTATTTATTTATTTATTTTTGTTTTTAGGGGTATACAATTAAGCTTCTCCATATATGCCTTACACAAAAGCTATTGCATTAATACTAAAACCACTAGTAACTATGGAAGAACATAAGCTTTATGGTGTTGTATATTGAGGTTGATTAGTTATATAGCTTTGATGAAGCTGCATATGAGCTTATACATTGAATCTATGTTTTATGTAACCTATTGAGTGCTACTTATAGATAAAGTACAACTATATATAAGAGTTAATCCTTATAGATTCAATGGCAATCACACTGATGAGACTTATGAATAGAATACTGACCCAATACATTTAATGGTATGAATGGATATTAGGTATAAACCCATATTAGGTAAATAGTATAGATCATTACCTTTATGCTTAATAATGTTGTGTGTTAGATCTATACCCATATTAATAATAAAACCTTATCAATATATGAAAGCTTATAACATGTATGCCCAGTTTACACAATGAAGCTTGGTTAGATTAGGATAAATACGGAACATGATTGGTAATATGGAATGGATGTAATTAAGCATGATATCAGCTTAAAGGAAATGGTTATGATTGTAACACTTGTTACTCTTACACTGTTCATGGAATCAATGTGTTCATTACTTAAGCATACATAAGCTCTGAATTACAGGAGATTTAATACGTATAGATTAGGATCTTACAACAACCTCTTATTAGTGATGCAGCTATAGCCCGTTTCTGATATGAGTAACTATTAATCACAAAGCTCTTTGTAAGCTATTATGGATATTACTATATATGTATAAACTAGTGGTTACAGATTGATTCATATGCAATTGGGGCTTTACTCTATTGGTGCTCCCTCCTCAAAATGAGCCATGCCACCATTATCATACTTTTTGACATTACTGCCCAACCCAAGTACTTGCCTTCCTGGAACTTCTTAAATCACTAATGCAACTATCAAGTACCATATTTTTTCCTTGATTATGAGCTAGGAATCTTCAGACTATGTGATATGACTACTGAATGCATTCGATTTACCTATGTTATCGCAAGCTAACTAGTAGTGATTACGTGATGACTATGCTTACCCTGCTCATAAAGCTTATTTTATAGGAACTGCTACTTATCTCTTCCTTGTCCTATACATAGGTAATTAATATTTTCCTCTATTCCTTATGATTCCCATCTAAGTATTTCACCAAATACACAACAAATATAGGAATAATTTGCATATCGATGGGTATACTACTCCCTATTTTCATAATAGTATTTATTAAATTAGCTAGTACATGATGACCAACTGCTTGTTTTACTCTTATTAAGTACATATAGCAATGGTACTACATAGCTTGTATACAAAGGATCTAAAAGTTGGAGCTTGCTTACTGTGAACTAAGATCTTGGTTGGTAGAGTATACTAATGGTAATATTTTAACTTAATTAAAATTCTAGTATAAAATTCTAATATAAAATCAATTATTTTCAATTACCCACTAGAGTGCAAAGAATGAAAAAATGCATGTACCAAGATATAAAATTATGACCTCACAATCCTCTTACCATGGCCTTCCCTTCATCTTGGCCTGAGGTGGAACACTCGTTCACCAATTCTGAGTCCTAATTGAACCCGTTATCCAGGGAAGGTTCGCCCCTGCACAAGAAACCCCTTCACCTCACAAATTCAGGGAAGGTTACACAGTCCCAACCTAGTGGCTCTCAAAACACAAATGAAATGGCTTCCCAAACATGGAAACTCTATTTGGAATCCCAATAAGCCCTTAACAATCCCGATAAGCTCAAAAAAACCCAAAACGATCAAGATGGTTGACTAAAACCGCACATGAAATGGGTGCCCAAACAGGAAAAATATGTTTGCAAGCCCAAAAAGGCCTTACCAAGCACAAAAATTTCTTACAATGCCTCATCGAAAAACCTAAAATGATGACAATGGTGGACTAAGAAGAAGCCCGGAAAGCTTTTACCTAGACCGAAAAACTAGTTAAATGATGATGATGGTTGACTAAGCGGAATCTCGAAAAGGCCTTACCAAGCATGAAAAGCTCTTACCCTAAGAGCGAAAAACCTGAAAAAATGATTACGATGGTAGGCTAAGTAGGGAGTAGGTTTGTATTTATATAGTTAAACATTTCTTGGTCAAGATTTAAAAAGGAATCTAAGCTCTGGGCGGAGAAGCATTTCTGCGAGTTTAATGCAAAAAATATGGAAATACTCTCGTACAAGAAACTTTTCTAACTATGGAAGAACTCTAGATCCGATATATATTACAACTCTCGGTCGTAAAATATGTTGACTTTTTTCTCGGTGGCGAAACTGGAAATTATACAAAAAAAAAAATTGTCACAGAACTGTTTCTCAACTTCGTGTTTTCACCATAAAGTTTGGTTCAAATCTGGTTTAAATAGTGGTTCACATTTAGAAGCTTGCTTTCTCTTGTTTGATATTATTCTCGATATTTTGGTGAGATATGCACAACTTAACCTTAGGTTGTCACTGAAACATATCTCTATGATGAGGCTTCCATTTATTAACTATTACTTATGGTATATTGCAAATTGGATGCACAACTTGATCCATTTGATGGAGAATACCATCACAATATCGATTACCAAAACAATGTAATCATTGTTATTATGTGTAATTTCAAATCGATAAATGGCATGCCAACCTAACTCATATAAATTGAATTAATTACACATTAGTGTATATAATGTGTCCAATCACCATGAATTGAAATGAAGCTTTCTTTTTTATATATAGATTGATCCCAATGCTCTCTAAAGAATTTGATATAGCTCAAAGATCTCTTTAATAATCGAATACATCATTCGAGTGAACAAGTCAACGGTCTCTAAAGAATTTGGTATAGCTCCCAATGATCTCTAAAGAATTTGGCATATCTCTAAGATCTCTTTAATAATCAAATACATCATTCGAATGAACAAGTCAATGGTCTCTAAAGAATTTGGCATAGTTCCAAGATCTCTTCACTAATTGCATACATCATTTTAGTGAACAACTCATTAATTTCAGTTTAAATTATATTAAATTCTAGTCTATATAGTCCTCCACCACATATCAATCTCGGAATCATTCTGATTCATGTCAAGTGCTAAATTCATGCAACCCAACCAAAGGAAGATTGGAATTGATTGCTTAAACAAAGAATTTTTCATTTCCATAACTTAAAGGCTATAAATTTTATTTTGCTTATTATTTTAGTTTTATAGTTATGTTTAGATATTTTAAGATGTGAAGTTTATACTTAAATATAATTTTTATATGGATAGAATTTTATATCTTAGA
>LPNX011141963.1:6284-22123 GCA_001517045.1 Pseudotsuga menziesii | reverse complement strand
GAACCTTATCTTATGAATAATTTGGGATAGAATGATAGTTATACATTAATAACTTATAATTTAGTGATACTTAACTAAATGTTTATCTAAGTTCATTAACCATAATTTAAATGATTATACTAGTTTATATAAAAATTATTATACTAGTTTATTTATGGTTATACATGACTCTCTACATTAAGAATTTATATACACTATAAAGTTTATGGGATATTTTTTTTAATAAAAATTCTATAATTTTAAACGATGCTATTGAAAATCTATACGAAACCTCCTTCACTACAAATTGCAATTTACATATTTTATTTAATATATATATATATGAAACTCACAAAGAACCAAACACTTTATTTTTAAAATTGAAAAAGTTCATGAGTAAGTTCGATGTAGAGAATCGAAATATTGGTCAAGAGCCTTTTTAAAATTGCGATGATTTTCTCTCCATCATCCTTTTAAGTATTTAAGTGGTTCTTGGAAGTGTTTTTATTAGTCCCAACCTAGGGACTCCGCTATCTTGAAAGTGTTTTTATTAGTCCCTTCTCCGCTATCTTGAAAGTGTTTTTATTAGTTCCTTCCCCAGAAGGGACTCTATGAATCGGCTTGCTGTGGATTCCAATTAAATCTACACTAATCTCAAAACAATTTATAACAATTATCCAAAGTTTGTCAACATGTCATGTTTATTGAATTAACACTAACCTAAACATTATTTTTAAAATTATTTTATTTTTTTCTTTGTGCCATATTCATTCTACCAATAAAAAAAATTGAGCCATATTCATTTGACCAATAAAAAGAATTGAAGCCTTATTTGGCCTCATATCGAGGTAGTCTCACTTTTATATGTTTTCAACTTATGATAAAGTGTTCACGGAATTGATATTTTTTATTAGATTTTTCATTTACTATAATGCTATTTTGGAGATAGTATTAGTTAACAAACATAAAATGTTGTGGAAAATGTCTCAGCCTCATGGTTGTGCCAAGCGTTGCATTTGCATGGATGCCACCCTTGATTATTAAAAGTTGGCAATCTTGGCTTCAAGGTACACTTAAATGTGGCCTTCTTCGCTTGAAGGTACACGTACATGTGACCTTATTGTGCATATTCGCATGTTGGCCACCTGTATAAGTTCTCTTGCTCCACCGCCATAGTTCAACATTGCCGCCTCCATCACTAGTTTTGTTCAACTTCAAAATCTTCAGCTCCAAGTTGGATTCTTGCTTCACTAGGTGATCAATGGTGGGTGTGAAGCTTCGATATGCACTGTCGTATATCCATTCCCTCTCGTTGGAATGTGGAACCTTCAACTAATTCCTCTATCTCAAATAGAGGTAAATAATGCTTCTACGTCTTCATTGTTTATCTTTATTTATTTCGCGTTAACACTAATACTGATGTGTGATAACAAAAAGCCTATCAGCAGAAGGTGGTGATGTGTGATAACAAAAAGCCTATCAGCAGAAGGTGGAGATGAGAGTACCCTTGTATTCTCATGGCTGCCAAAGCAAAATTAGAAAGGCTCTCTCTCATTTTAAAGGTACTGCCGTGCACTCCTAACTTTTCTACGCTCTTTTTCATAATCTACAACATCAAAAACAATCTTTATGTTAGAAATATTTATAACTCCATTCATCATAACAAACAAATTATCGTTGGATAGAAGATCCCAGTGCTATATAACAATAGTGCACTATGACCTGTTTTATTGTTTGATTGTTGCCACACGATTGCACTTCATCCATGTACACTTTCATCAACAAAAAGTTACAGTAATAGGGTCAGTTAATCGCGATCAGGTCTTGGACGCCGCCATGAAAGCAAAAGTGAAGAATACCCAGACCCTGTTTTGGTTAGCTGAAGATGGCAAGCCAGAATCAGATACTACGGGTGACAACAATGGCAAAACCATGGAGTATTTGATGAAGCCATCTCAAAAAATCATTGAAATTGGACTCATTGAAATTGGTTTTGAACCTTTGTATATTGTCTTTGCTAATCCTCTAGCCTGTATTCGACTGCACCTTCTCTCTATATTTTGAATATCGATTTTCCTATAACAACTGAACCTATCGATGCAATCTGCTTAGTTTATATACAATCGCCACCAGTTTAGATTTTATGGCTAGCCATTACCAACTTTAACTGTATTTGTTTTTGTGTTTATTTATCTTAATCTATGAATCGTTATGAAATGCATATATTCAGAGGTGTCACTCCTGTAGATGAAGCCCAAAATCATGCAACTTTCATAGGCACCACTGCTGCTATAGCTGAAGCTATTCAATCTTACCTAACCATTGGAAATGCAGTCATCGGGCAAACTGTAGGACTTAACGAAATACTTGTTGTTCTCAGTCATTCTTGTTGACATTATTTCTACTTTATTCATTCGTGTTGACATTGCTTCTACTTTCAGAGCCAACACTCCTATAGCTGAAGCCCGTCAACATGCTCAAGATGAGAGAATAACTCCTATAGCTGAAGATGGCAAGCCAGAATTAGATATGACTGGTGACAACAATGGCGAAACCATGGAGTATTTGATGAAGCCATCTCAGAAAATCATTGAAATTGGTTTTGAACCTTTGTATATTGTCTTTGCTAATCCTCTAGCCTGTATTCGACTGCACCTTCTCTCTATATTTTAGATATTGATTTTCCTATAACAACAGAAGCTATCGATGCAATCTGCTTAGTTTATATACAGTCGCCACCAGTTTAGATTTTATGGCTAGCCATTACCAACTTTAACTGTAATTGTTTCTGTGTTTATTTATCTTAATCTATGAATCGTTATGAAATGCATATATTCAGAGGTGTCACTCCTGTAGATGAAGCCCAAAATCATGCAACTTTCATATGCACCACTGCTGCTATAGCTGAAGCCATTCAATCTTACCTAACTATTGGAAATGCAGTCATCGGGTAAACTGTAGGACTTAACGAAATACTTGTTGTTCTTAGTCATTCTTGTTGACATTGCTTCTACTTTCAGAGCCAACACTCCTATAGCTGAAGCCCGTCAACATGCTCAAGATGAGAGAATAACTCATGGTCGAGAGTTACGAAACCATACCTAAACATGACCCTGAATACATATTCTGTTTACAAAGGGAGGGTAGCAGCTATGATACTAAAATTGCTAAAATCTATTTAGAAAGATACAAAGGTGTGTATTATGTAGATTTTTTGTTTAAACCAGGCTTAATCCGCAGACCAGACCTATGATATTTCTCTCCTCTCACGGCCATAAATAGACTTAGCTTTGCTGCTGTGTAAATTATGAAAAGGTTTACGGATTTCATCTATGTTACTCACATATTAAAAGAGAAAGAAAACCCTATAACCTTTGACTTGGCGCTATCATTTTAGACACTGTGGATAATCAATTGAAAAAAATTAAAGAATCCCAACCAGTTCATGCTACTTCCTAGCTAGTGGCTGCCCATTTAAATATCGTGGCCATTAATAATGCAAATGAGGAAGAAAAACGTAAATGCACAGCACTCATGGTGTCTGAATTTGGACAAAAATGATTGAAAAGAAAATGTTTGCCTAGTTTTAAGTACATCATAAGATTAAAATTATACTTGGTGTGTTTAGAGATTTCTCTCATAACACCAAGATGCATATGAAACATGATCCATGGCTTTACTTTTCCAAAAACACAAATGTGAAGCATTTGTTTTTTTTCATATGCTTGATGACAAATTGCTAGATAGGATTATTTTAAACAGGTTAACAGAATTCTCAATCTGGAGGTAATAGAATGCAGGAGAGAAAAGTAGATATAAAACATTTTTTTTCATAATTTCTCCACAAAATTTTAAGCAATAAATGGTAGAATCAAAGAGGTGGGTAATTCTGAACAGGTTGCACAACAATCATGAGCAATTTGTGCTTGCATTACCAGTACCAATAGATCAGTAGAAATTAAGTTTCCACTCAGTGGCTTGGTTGTCAAAAATGCTGCTTCATATTTCTTGAAAACGCCTGTTACTGGCTTGGATTTCAGATCCGTAGCGAACACATTGTTCCACCCATCTCCAAGTCTCCATCTCTTCCACCCAGCTCCAAGTCTCCATCTCCAAGACGACAGATCGCTAGGAATTTCGCTGTAATGCTCGGGCACTCTGCCAGTCCGCACCAGAGTCTTGCACCACAGCCTAACTGAAGGAAGGCGAAAGGAGATCATCACAGTCTAACTGAAATTGGACACTAGCGGACTGGGCTCACTGGGACTAGATCCGAAAATGGGTACGTTGCTTGTGGATTAAATTGAAAGTTGGTGGAACAGGAACTGCTGAGTAGTCCAGAGATAAAGGAAAGCATTTGTGGAACACTTGTTTCACATCATGAGCCACTTGTTTAGAGTATAATATACTACCGGCTGTTATATATCTCCATGGCATGCAACCTACCGGACATGTGAGATGAATAAATGCATGAGTAAATAAATGCTTAGTCTCGGGACGGGTAACAATGCCTAAAGGTATCGCTTAGCCAGTTGCAAGGTGTCCATGGCATTTGGAGTGACTAATATGCTTGAAAGAATATATTACATGGATTCAAATACGGTTATGATTCTCTTTAAAATACTTCAGCCATAGGCTAGATATCATCAGATATCAACAGCTGTGATCTATCGGCATGCAAAAATAACAATGGAAAACGTTATCTGACGTCTGGATGGCGAGCCCTGCAACATGCCACTTAATATATCTGATTAACAAGGCAAGTTTTGGGGTGCTTCGAACAAAATTTGACTTAATATATCTGAATAGCAAACCACGTGTTTGGGTGCTTCCAACATAGTTTGAAGATGCAAACTTTGTTCTATAGCATCGGGGCATTGACTTGCTGCCTCGCAGCTTTCCTTGTTTCATCATCCTATCGTTTTAAAATTTCTCAGATGCTTCACAATTCATGTTCTGTAATAGTATTTAACATAGACTCGTATTATTAAGATAATATTGCAATTATATATTGCTCTATATTTTTAGAATCGTAATTTATGATTATTGAATTTTTTTAATACTAAATGAACAATATACAGCTTTCATACTAAGCATAACTTAACACAATGTTATTAAATAAAAATCATTAAAAAAACAAACATGCAACATAATTTAATGCTTTGGATAAGCGGCCCAGATTGTATGCCCACTTACTCTTAAAAAAGAAGAACAATACATCTGAAATGATCATAAAGACAACGTTACGAACCAGTCCATTGCTTGCGTTGTAAATTTTGCTAATTCCATGGTTGACTGCTTCATATGCATATAATGTTACATAATCGAAAGAGTTATACCTTATGAAGTTAATTAGTGAGAGTATTGTGGTTTAATTAAAACAAGAATTGGTTGAAAAACTCATATTAAATGTTTTTTTATACATAAACTATTCACTTAAATATGCTTGTAGTTATATTTGTAATTAAAAATAAACAATATTGTACCTGACTTGTTAAAGTATGGAAAGTTAAAAAGTAATTAATTGATTTATATATTAAATTGTTATATTAATCTATTCATCACGTTAGATTGATGGTCGATATTCAATCAAATAGCATATATCTTAAGAAAATTAGATATGACCGGTTTTTCAAATAGCCATCTATAGCCACGTATAGAGCCAGAGTTTCAAGTGATTCATCCGGTCAAATTGGATGTTTTTATAAATTCAAATATATTATAAAATATAAAAAATAAAAAATAATATATATATATATAAATGATGTTGTATCTAATAAACAATGTAAGATCATGTTAAGATCATTTTAGATGGTGTATTTTATATCTATTTCTTCATAGCTACCACTTAGTTTTTATTATCTTATAAAAGTACCTGTATTTTCATAAAATTGTTAAATTTTTATTATTAAATTTAAGAATATTTATAAATTATATAGCTAAGAACAATGTTGGGATGAGACTTAAAGTAATTAGTCCGCCATCTTGAAATTTAAAATTTGACGGTTAAACCTTCAAATAAAGCTCAACCACTTAAATTAACCCACAAGTCTCAACAATAACTCAAACATATAATATCATTAATTTCCTTAATTTTTATATGCATAAACAAGAAAGCAATTATTTCCAATTTTTAATACTCAATGTCTTGTGTTATGAAATACCGACAGTTGGACCGCTTGCCCTTCCAAAATACAGTCATAGTCGGCCTATTTTGAAATCTATGGCACTTTCTCTGATCTAAGATCATGGTTGCCTTGTATATATATAGGTTTATCGTATGGAAACTTTTTCTCAAAAGATTTTTTATCCCCTTGGCCACAAAAATTCCGACAGATATTCTTTAGCAAAAAACAGTTTGTAATTTGTCCTTAAACAACAATTTGATTTAATTTAAGCCACATAGTTCAAGGCCACATACATACATATATATATATTAAATATTTATTAAACAATAAATAAAAATGCTGGTCATCATGAAGCTCAAGCTCAAGCCTGGATCGAGCCATATGCTTTAATGATATAATTTATATATTTGATATACCACTTCCGTGCATATAAGCCATATTTTTATAAATATGCCTTGTTAAAATAGCATAAAGACATATGGCTTGCTAATATTAAAATGGCATAAAGACTCTGGAAGTCCGTTATTGAGAAGGAAAAAATATTAAACACAACAAAAAAAATTGCTCAACCATTAAAGTGAAATTGTCACTGTCACCAACGGCTTATGTTACGCAGTGTAATGCAATCTGGGCACTAACTATTTGATAGATTTTCGTCATCCGTTTTGGGCACTGGATATTACACCAAGTATTGATCCCACACACCTTAAAAATGATGGTAAATAAAAAAAATTCAAAGCCATGAATTTATTAAAGTCTTTGGCAAAATATATATATATATATATATATCTCTTATTTTTACATGTATTTATTTTCCTTTTATACATATGTTTAAGTAATGTTTGTTCATCTTGAATAAAACTAGAAACTAAAGTTAATGAGAAAAATATAGTATATCAATGTGAACACTTTTCAAAGTTTATTTTAAAAATAAAAGCTTAACTTATAATTTGTATTTACTATTAAAAAAAATTGTAATTTAAAATTTAGAGATCTTTCTCTACAACTATGTACTATAAAAGTTTAAATTAAAATTCTCCCATAATACTATGTTAAAACTTTGATTAAAATTCTTAAATAATAACATGTTAACGCTTTGTTATAATATTATAGACTTGTATTTCATAAAAAACATTATCTAAATAATTTTTTAAATGAATTTTCCAAACATTATGTTATCATTATGTATTATAAAAATCTCAATTAATAACAGGTTAACACTTTAATTATAATTCTTAAATAATAATATGTAACACTTTGTTATAATATTATAGACTTGTATTTCATAAAAAACATTATCTAAATAATTTTTTAAATGAATTTTCCAAACATTATGTTATCATTATGTATTAGAAAAATCTCAATTAATAACAGGTTAACACTTTAATTATAATTCTTAAATAATAATATGTAACACTTTGTTATTAATATTATAGACTTGTGTTTCATAAAAAAAAATTGATCTAAATGATTTTTTGATTGAATTTTAGAAATATTATGTTATCATTATGCATCATAAAAATATAAAAAGAATATCAATTAATAACATGTTACACTTTCAATTAGAAACATGTTAACACTTTTAACACTTTGTTTATAATAGTATAAAAGTATTTTATAAAAAAGTTGTTATCTAAATGATTTTTTTAAGAAAATATTAACAATAGAAACAACTTTCATAATAAAAGTTATATATTAACAATGGGAATTTTTTTATTGATTGAATAATTAATTACTGTGATATTTATAAAAACTTCATTATTCATTATGTAATTTAAAATATAATAACATAATTTTTTTTATATAAGTATTTTGAACTCACTTTTTTTTTAAAGAAAAAAAATACTTGAAATTTGATTAAAAAAAATAATAATAAAACATTATATATATACACCACATGTATCAAGTTAAGTGGCACTTTGTTATGAAATTATAGATTGTACATAAAGTTAAAAATACTTAAAAATATTAGACAAATTCTTGAAAATTTATAATATATATGAAGTGAATGATAATACATTAGTCTAAATATATATATATATATATTCTTCTCTTGACATATATCATATTTAAGTGACAATTCTACATCTTGAATTGTAATTGTAGATTATTGTTTAAAGTTACATTCATGAAATAGTAATTGCGATGAACTATATTATAAAAATTTATAGTATAATGATAAAGATAATGTTGGAAAGGAATCAAATATATTAAAAAAAATAAATCAATATATTTAATTTTGTATTAAGTATGGTTGACCAAAGTTAGCCATGGTTCTTGTATATGCCTATAGATCCAAAGATGTAACAGATTAAAAATGTGACATTTGACGTTCATCAAGGGTTATGTGGCATTGCGATGTTTATAAGGTTTATATCACATTACAACATTGGTTACACGATATGTCGCATTGTGAAATTTTTTGAGATGTGACACATTAATAATGTGGCATTCAATGTTTAGGAAACTTCATCTTGCATTATGAACTAGGGCCACGTGGTTCAGTAAAGCAACCATAGTTAACCAAAGTCAATGATCGTTATCCAAACGTCAAACCTTACTCGCTAAAGTAAAAAATGGTTGTCTATGGCCAAACTAAATTCAAGCATGGTTTAACAAAGTTAGCAGCACAATTAAATATGCGAAACATTAATAATGTGGAATTCAATATTCATCGAAGGTTTCATTGCAATGTGATGTTTATGAAGGGTTACGTTGCATTGCGACGTTCATAAATGGTTATGTGTCATTATGACATTGATTAAGAGTTATTATGCATTGTGACAATGCCCAAGGTGTGACACATTAATAATGTGGCATTCCATGTTTAGGAAAGTTAAAAATATTGGACAAATTATGGAAAAATTATAGTATATCTATGTGAATGTGTGATAAATATATTGTTGGAAATGACTTACATATCTTCATATTGAATTGTAGATTATACAAAAAGCTAAGAATATTGTTTAAAGTTACATTCATGAAGTAGTAAGTGAGATGAAATATACTATAAAAAAATAGTATAATGATAAAGATAATGTTGGAAATGATTCAAATATATTAAAAAATAAGAACAACTTAACTATGCATTATGTAATTTGAAATTAGTTTTTGGGTAGAAAACAATATTAGCATAAATATCTTTATATAAGTAATTTGAATTAGATTTTTCAAAAGAAAAAAAATACATGAATATTTTTAATTTTGTATTAAGCATGGTTGACAAAAGTAAACCATGGTTCTTATATGTTCTTGTGTATGCTGACATAACCAATGATGTGACACATTAATAATGTGACATTCGACGTTCATCAAGGGTTATGTTGCATTGTGATATTTATAAGGGTTATGCCACATTACCACATTGGTCAAGGCTTATGTCTATATGGTTAGGGGTTTTGTCGCATTGCAAAATATCCCTAGATGTGAAACTTCACGTTGCATTGTGAACTATGACCACGTCGTTCACTGTAATATCTTGAATTTTGACCTAAAAATTATGGGCATAAGCCCCATTGATTATGATGTTACTTTGATGTTTAGTTGGTATATTGGGTCTAAGACCCCACTGCATATGAACATGATGATTTGTTTGATATATTGGGCGTAAGCCAAAAGCATATGTTTTATTTTAAACATTTATATACGACTGCATGTGTTGGGAGTGGACCCTAAAGCATGTGATTGATGCAATGTTTTGTGTTAACCGAGAAGCTCTGAAGCACATGGTTAATTGATGTTTTGTGTTGAGCACGAAGCTCTGGAGAACATGAAAAGATAAAAATGGAAGTGTTTGGCATAAGCCCTAGAGCATTCTAAGTTGATGTTGAGCATAAGCTATGGAACATTGGATCCTTGACCATTGTATCCCTAGGTGTATCTTATAAATACATTTTAGCATTAGTTTTGAGAGAGGAGATTTGGAATTGCACTAAGTATGTAACTCCCTTTTTTTAGTGTTGAGTATCAGATCTGTACAAGTGCTAGGAGTTATTGAAAAGAATTAAATATGTGAAGTGAAAATAACTTGAATAAAACATTGATCTCATCTGACTTATTTGTAATTCATTAAATGAAATTTTGAATTTATGTATTTTATCAAGTACTAAAGAACTACCATGTTATATGAGGGAATCCAACATGCAAGGATATTTAGTGTTGCCTAGTCTAGTTAACATAACCACTACGTGAAGGCCTTAATAAAGAAAGTATCATAAGTTTAGGGATCATATATATATATATATATATATATATAGTTTATATATGGTATGTATAAAGAGTAAGCATAGTAATAATACTAATAGCTACAATAAATAAAGGAAGGATCCATATATTATTATTATTACTAATGACAATTAAATATTAAAATAACAACAAGAGTCCAAATAAGAACTAGTTAAAAGTTTCTAAGTTAAATATTAAAAGTACCTAAACTAAATAAAAAGGGTTAAATCAAGAAATCGAAGGATTATTGGTTTAACTTCTCTTTTGACTAAAAATTCTGCTTATAAAAACCCAAGCCAAAGAGAGGCTTGGGGATCTTTCATCTTTTGGTGATTCCATAATTCTACCTGATTATTCTCAAGAGAGTTCTTGGAGAACAGTTTTTCCTAAAAGGAAAAAGGCGAATTGGTTCAGAAACTGATATCCTAGTTAGGGAAGCCTTACCTTAGGAGCTCCAAGTTACTTCCATGTTGGAACCAGCTCGGGGGGATCCAGATTGAAACCGGGAACAATTATGGGTCATGGTTGGGTGGAATGTGGTAGTTCCAAAGTGATTTAGTTATCTATAGAGAGGTGAGATCTGTCTATGAATTTGTTAATACAAGGTATTTGAGTGTGCAGGTTTTCATCCATTGAAATAGCTTCATCTTGTAGGTATAGAATTTTTTATTTTTTCCTGTGTAAACTATACAAGTTTTACTATTCAAAGAAAATGGAATTTTGGATGATTATTAAAACCCAAAACCAAGTATTCATCCAACGACAAGCTTCATGCTTTGTCACAACATCCAAACATATGAGTAAATGATTTTTAACTTGTTACAATAGGGCTTATCCGTAAAGGTTAATGCGTTGGCCACCCTGGAGACACACGACCCATGTCATAAGAACCCTGTGACCTACAACAAACCAGAATGCAGATGAGAAGTATGCCGAAACTCCAACACTGAAACAACTAAACAAGAGCTGCAAAACTAGACTAGAAGGCATACCTTCCAAGCACCACTAAGCTCCAAACTTCATGCCATGGTGCAGACTAGAGAGTTGAACATGGCTCACACAAAAAAATTGTAAATGACCCATACCTTTGCTCTAGCCAAAGCATAGGGATTTAGACCCCCGCTTCCTAAGGTGCATTAAATTCACTACCTTGGCCTCCATTACGTAAAATCAAAACCCAAAGTCTATAGTTTATACCAGCCCAAAACACAATGCAATAATTAACCACCATGCAATACATAAAACCCAACATATGTATCGTATACTTAGGATTTAGCCATAATTCATGGAATATATAATATGTCATAACTGGCTTAGGTTATCCCTTCAACCTTATACACAAATACCTTAATAAGCATAGGGCTACGCTTTAATATATATTAAGCGCTATACATTACAACATATACCATGTAAATGTTAAAGTGTATGTATAATTAAATCAAGGTCATAAGACCATAAGAAATAATAGTAACGAGTACAAACATAGGCATAATAAAACTTAGTCTTTGGTAAACAATAGTGCTAATGACCGTAATAATAATCACTAAGAGAGGGTTGTATCTCTGTTTATCATCCAAGCTGTGAGATTGTTGAACATAGGAAGTATGTCTTTTGTTTCAATTTATAGTTAGCTTTCTATCATTGAGTGCACATGCAACAAACTAAGAAATAAATGCATTAAATCAATAAAGAACTAAGTAAACCCTGTAGCGATAAGTAAAAGTAATTACCTTTTAGGTGTTTCTACAACGGAAACAAGTCCCTCCACTCCACCCCTTGATAATACAAGATAATTCAGGTTCATTCATAAAAATAGTAATCAAATAGTATAACCGATAAGCAAGGAAATGACGGTACATACATACATGTAAATACATGATAAGAAGCATTCAATAAATAGCATAACCATCCAACTTAGATTCAATGTAACATAACGACAATATATGAATACACTAAGAACCACATCGAGGAAAACATCTAGAAAAAAGTAAGAACAACTTATGACAATTCAGCCTAGTAAACAAAGTATGACACATTCAATATAAGTTAAGTTAATGTCCAGTTTAGGTAGTAATAGACTAGCCTAATAAATAAATAAATATATATATATATATATATATCTTCAAATTTTGGGTGCATTATAAGTGGTATGACAGCCTAGTTTCAATAGTAAGAGAGAAAATGGGCATACCGGGCATTCATGGCAAGAAAATAAAGTTTTTTTTTAAATTTTGTTAACTAACATAAATTTTTCTTGTTATTAAAAATTTTCAATTACACGATTTTGAAAGAACAGTTCAGAACATTAACACTGAAGAAGACAATAGACGACAAGGAAAGTTGAATACCCCCACCCAAGAAGTAGAACTGGTGATGGAATTGAATTCTGATTTAATGAAAACCATACAAAGTCTCCAAGCAGACTTGCATAGTTTTGGAGATGATAATTTGAATGAAAGAAAGGAACAACAAGCAATTAATGAAGCATTGCTGTGAAACATGATGGGAGGAAGCCCGCAGAGAAAACCCACTCATTCCACAAAGAGGTTCAAGAAATAATTTTATCATAAACAGGCCAGCAACCTGAGAGAAGAAGGAAAAGAAGAACATACCCCTAAACCTATAACAAAAGACTATCATAGTCCTTCTAGTGATGACTCTCTTTCTCCATGCATAAATAAACTGAGAAATGATGACCATCTCCAGGGAGAGTTCTGAAAAATAAAATCCCCAACATATGAAGGAGAGATGAACATAGGGGAGAAAGCTGAAGAATAGCTTCTGGGTATGTGCAAATATTTCCAAGCTCATAACTAATCTAGTGAAATGAAATCCCATCTAGCCATCTATAACTTAAATGGAAAATAATATAGATGGTGGATAGACTTGAAGCACACCAAGAAATATGAGTTAATAGAAATATAGTGAAGTAAGTTTCACAATATTTTTCAAGAGGAATACATGTCGAAAAGGTTCTTTGATGAAAAGGCAAAAGAGTTTCATGAGTTATGTATCAGATCCATGACTATGGATTCTTTTATTAATAGACTTTTGGATCTGTTGCATTATGAGCCATACATCAAGGATGAGAAAGTAAAAATACAATAGTTTTTAGGATGTACTACTCTGAAATTCCGGGAAAGGATTGAATTTTACATGCCAAAAACTTTTGACACTACCTTACACAAAGCTAGGCTTTTCTATGAGCATGGACAACTGAGGCAAGAGAAAATTAACAGAAGTAGAGACAGTTCTAAAAATTTCTCTAACAATCGCAAAATGGGTTTTAACGAACAATGATGCAGGAGCATTAGCTCTAAAGACCAAATACAAAAATTTTGATTGGGCATTAAGCCCTAGACATTTTATGAAGGAGGGGTCAGTTGTAAAAACATTGTAAACTTTCATGTAAAGTATTTTAATTTCCTAGTAAGTCTAGATAGGATAAAAGATCTAATCTAATAGGTGTCCATAAAGGATGATTCATGTAACTAACGTGATGCAAAAGCATCATGGCATGTAAGGAATGTGATGAATTGGTCACATGTTGTGGCATATTTTTGGTTTGGTGAGTCATAGTTTGTTAGTAGGGATATGAATGATGGTAGATCATGACTCCTTGCATGGAGATGAAACCACAGGTTGTTAATTGTGATAGGGACGTTTTTATCATGCATAGTAGTGGTTTGTTTCTGGTTTCATAACCACCCGATGGGGGAAGTAACAATTTAGGTTAAATAGGAAGATTAGAGAAATAGATGGGCTTCTTCTCTTCAGTTCTATTCTTCAGGGTTAGAATCCCAATTCGTAGAAGGGAAGGTCAGACCTGCATCTGGATTCCACTTGTAAATATTTTGGAAAGACTAAAGAGGGAGAGCCAATATGTGTTCTTGTTCTATTGCTTAATAGAAGAATTATCTGTGTGTTTGTAGTGTTTCTATCCTTTATGCATTTACTGTTTGAACTATGAATCTGTGAAGAGATGACTTCGGCGGTTTTTTGAACATCTATGTATTTCTGTGAAATTATTGATTAAAGTGTTAAATTATTTCTTGAATAGATGAAATACATCATAGATGCATGCATAGAAGTGTTAGGATAATTAATAGTAAATATTGCAGGTTGGATTGATCGATTCTTTGATCAATTGATGCAACACATAGATTTTCTGCCATTCACAAGTTTTGCAGGGAACGAACAGTGGATATTGAGTCCACAAATGAAGATCTGACAGTACAGGAGAGATCTACAATCGAATTTGTAAGGGTGATAACAGATCTACAAAGATCTATGAGATCCACATCAAAGAGTAGATCGAAGGCCATGGAAAAGGCTGCAAAGATTTGATTGTTGGGAAAAATGTGGAAGAAAAGTTGCAGGAGGAAATTTGTGGGGAGAAACTTTGGAAAGTTGACATCCTACATCCTGCAACCAACTTGTGGAAATCCTATTGCAGAAATAGAGTTGCGGAAAGGCGGTTGTGGAAGATGAATTGCGGGGAGGGAATNTTTGGAAAGTTGACATCCTACATCCTGCAACCAACTTGTGGAAATCCTATTGCAGAAATAGAGTTGCGGAAAGGCGGTTGTGGAAGATGAATTGCGGGGAGGTAATTTTAGAACAGAATTTGACCGAGGGATACATTTGGTAATCCTGCCAAGTGTAGGAACCATCAGATTCTGGAGGTGCTTGTTGGGTTGGTTGTGGTTGACCTGGCCTACACCAATTTTTGTATCAAAGCGGGAAAATATTTTCTGCGTGTTGGGAAATAGAAGAAACTTCCAGGTATGAATGGATAGAATTATTTTAGAAATTCCATAGTTGTAGTTGTGGGTATAATTTACAAAAGAGTGAGGTGATGCAGAAGCTAAAGTTATAGGGGATAAAGTAGTGATTGAAAGGTTCAGAGGAGTTGAACTTGCCACACCAAGAATTCGAACCAAAGGAAGAAAACCGATGAGCTATTAGTAGAATATTGATTGCAGCTCACTAACTAGGAATGAGGAGAAGCTTGTGTGAGAGAGAAGCATAGCAGTAGAAGCCTGAAAGAGAAAATAAGAGTACTCAAGAGGTTCTATATAAATAATCAGCGTTACCAAAATACCAAGTATAGAGAAGGGGCTTGGTGAGGTAAGTTGTAGTAGTGTGAAAGAGAATTGTTATTGTAGAGGCTTAGTGCAAGAGGATGGTTGTATGTGTAGGAAGACAAAAAGGTTATGACAGAGGTTGACCCATGGTAAACACATAAGTGATTAAGGAAACTGGTAATGTTTTTTGAGAGAAAGTGAAGTGTGGCCAAGGACCTAGTGCTTCAACTAAGTATTGAAGTACAAGAGGACACTTATGTGCTCATGTAGATGAGTTGTGGGAGAAATCCTAGAAGGAGTATAGAGAAGTGCTTAGGAGGGTTCTAGAAATAGGACCAGTACTTGCCGAAAGACCAAGCATAGAATAGGCTTGGTGAGGTCAGGTGTTGTAACACCCCTGTAAATCATCAACGTAAAGCAT
>LPNX011141946.1:25642-40910 GCA_001517045.1 Pseudotsuga menziesii | reverse complement strand
TGTGCACTGGGGAATACACCCAATATATAGACATAAACATAACATCAAAGTAAATCATGTGTAGTTGGGCTCATGCTCAATATAGTCAAGGTCAAAATTCGAGATATTACACCCCTCCCTGCTTAGAACAACCTCATCTCTGTGTTCTTGGGAATAGAAATGAAATCATGAAAGAAGGAAAGGTAATACTATTTCATGGTGGCTTTATTCTCCCATGTGGCCTCATTGGGCCTAAATTGCTTCCATTGCACTTTCAGTTGGACAATAGTTCACTTCCTGAGCTATACTTCCCTTTGGTCCAAAATGTGAAGGGGTTGTGGCATAAATTCCCCTTCAGGGTCCACTTGTAGCAAGGACCAATCAATCACATGTTTAGTATCATATGCATATTTCTTCAATAAATATGAGTGAAAAACATTATGAACCTTTACGTAAGTAGGTAAAGCTAATTCATACGACACTGGCCCTTTCTTGGCCAATATCTCAATGGGTCCAATAACTCTTGGTGCCAGCTTTATGCACCTTCCCAAGTTCAATGAGCTTCTTATTTATTTTACTTTTAAATAAACATGTTCATTGATTTGGAAATATTTATCCTTTATTTTCTTATCCACATAACTCTTATGGCGGTCTCGTGCTTCCTTTAGATTCTGTTGCACTTTGGTGACTAACTGTTCTAGGTATTTCAGTAAATCTGGCCCTAACATGAGCCTGTCCACCGGGCTATCCCAAGTCACCAGTTTCTTACACTTTCAGCCATCGAGTACCTCGAAGGGACTCATTTTGGTGGAGGTCTAGTATCCATTGTTATATGTGAAATCTGTGAGGTGCAGATAATCCTCCCATTTTGTGGGATTGTTCATCACGTACATTATAAGCATATCCTTCAAAATATCATTTACTCGTTTCGTCTGCTCATCTGTCTACAGGTAGTAGGCGGTATTGAATTTTAACTGTGTCTCTAAGCAAGATAATAAATATCTCTAGAATTTACTGGTAAAATACTTATCTCAATCCGAGATGATTTCCTTGGGTATCCCATGCAATCAGAATATATCCTTTCGAAATATGTGAGCAATGTGAACTGCATTATATGTTGACTTTACTGGAATAAAGTGTGTCGCTTTAGACAACTTATCGACCACTAAAAATATGGAATCATTATGCTTCTTTCTCTTTGGTAAAGCCGTAATGAAATCCATACTAATAACCTCCCATTTCCATTCCAGAATGGGTAATGGTTGTAGTAACTCTGAAGGATGTTGGTGCTCTGCTTTGACGAGTTGAAACTATTGGAATTTTGTGATGAATAGTGCTATTTCAGCATTTAACTTAGGAGAAAAAAAGTGTTTCATTACTGCAGATATCATCTTTTGATATCCTGGGTGCCCCGAGTAGGGATTTTGATGGAAAATTGTTAGGATGATGGATCTGATGTCTCCTCCCTCTGGAACATAAAGTCTCTCTTTGGAAAACAATAGCCCTGTCTCGTCTACCTTATATTATTTTTTTTGTTGGAATTGTGGAAATTGAACCCAAGAGATAGAACAATTAGACTCACAAAATTGCTAACCAAACATGCAAAATTAACACCAAACGAGACTAAAATTGGAGCATAACGCTAATCTGTATTGAGTAAGTGTAAAATAGCCAACATTATGAAGTAATAGGCTGCTGTAATATATAATTACATGAGAGAATAAAATGCATAAAGATGCCATTCGAAATAGTAAAAAATCAGGCTTACCAAAACTAGTCAAATCCCCCATAGGTGCATAAAGCAGTTTCCAAATCTAGGTATATACTGATGAATTGGATAAGTCAAGTGGAAAATATAAAGAGGTATGGAAAGACAACTCATACATGCTTTTATTTGGAGAAAAGGAGGGAGTATTATGTGGGAAAAAAACAAGGCAACTACACCTAGTCTAGCTTTTCCTTTTGCCTTAATTCAGAAATAAAATAAGGCAACTTTTCAGAAAAAGCAGATATGCGCTTTAGAGAATCTAGAATAAAGAAAACATGCTAAATTGGGTTTCCAGGATGTTTCCCAAGTGCTTCATGACTCAGTTTTAGCATGTGTTGACTTCTAGGACATGTAGAAGGCAACTAGCATAGAATGGAATCTAGGAAACTAGGTAATAAGACAAAAATAATTAAACTAATGTCTAATGTAGGTAAATATGGGTTGATTATTATAACACCCCCCCTTAAGCCTGAATTTATGAGTAAATATCATAAAACTATAGGTCCTAGAAACAAGGCTTAGTCACCCTTTACATACTGCTTGTCCATACAACCAAGGAAAGAGGTAAAAACCCAGTGGGAAAATCCTCCCTTAAACATGGACAAGAAAAAGAAAATTTGGAAATCTTGTCATCAATCATGCTTCACAGCATGATTAGAAATTTCCAGTAGTGATTCGAGATTGCTGTAGGTATTCTCACAAAAAACTTTGGTGAAGATGTTTGCTACTTATTCTGAAGATGCATAGAAGAGTAGATCAATGGTACCATCATGCACAAGTTGTCTGATGAAGTGCATATGGATCTCAATGTGCTTGGTTCACTGTCTCTGAATTGGATCATTGTAGATTTGAATGGTGCTCTGATTATCACAGTAGACAATAGCTGAAAACTCTGATTCGAAGCCACATTCTCCAAGTATCCCCTGCAACCACAAACATTGAGTTGCTGCATTTACAACTCCTCTATACTCTGCTTCTGTAGATGAGAGTGCTATGGCACTCTGCTTCTTGCTTGACCAGCTGATTGGTCCTTCTACAAGCATGAACACATATCCTGATGTAGACTTTTGATCTGTGTTGTCACCTTCCCAATCATTGTCAGTAAACCCAATCAAATCAAGATCATATTTTTCTTTGTAGAAGATCCCATGAGTTCTTGTTCGTTGAACAAAGTTTAGGATCCTTTTGGTTGCTCTCCAATGGATCTCATAAGGCTGATCCATGTATCTCAAAGCCACACTAACTGCATAAGATAGACTGGTTGAGTGTGTGTAAGATAAAGTAAACACCCAATCAACTGCTTATACAGTGTATTATATAATGATAGGAGAAGAACCTGCTTCTTCAAGCTTAACTCGTGAAAGGAAGGGAGTCTTGCTTGGCTTGCAATATTTCATGTTGAACTTGTTCAGCAAATCCAAAGCATACTTGGACTGATGTACTTTGAATCCATGTTGGGATTGAGCAATTTTGAGACCCAAGAATTGGCTCAACAATCCCAAATTTGTCATAGAAAATGCATGGTTCATTGCATCCTTCAAGGAGGCAATATCTTTCTTTGAACTTCCTGTAATCAGTAGGTCATCCACATACAAGACAATAATCATCAAAGAACCATGAATCAGCTTCAAATAGACATTAGGATCATACTTGCATTGAACAAAACTCAGTGATAGAAAAAAGCCATCAATCTTGGCATACCAATCCCTGGGGGCTTGCTTGAGCCAATACAATGATTTATTTAACATTAGAGGAAATTTGGGGTCTAAAATGGGCCTTATAATAAAACGTGCCAAAATAAGTTTTTGTGAGTTGGAATTCAAGAACCAATAGAATTTCAATAAAATAAGTCAACCATAATGGTTGAATTGACATATTTGTCATTTAAAAAAACTACTTTTTTTGTTCGTATTTTCGACATATCTCATTGTGTTTTTACTCAAATTTCAATTAGGAGAGCTCGTTGGATGTGGAATTTGATTCCACATCCAACGAGTACCCACACTGTATACTTTTGACGAACCTCGCTACCCCAAAAACAAGAAATACCTGAAAAAACGTGATGATGACATCATCATCACATTTTTTTCAGGTATTTCTTGTTTTTGGGGTAGCGGGGTTCATCAAAAGTATGCAGTGTGGGTACTCGTTGGATGCGGAATCAAATTCCGCATCCAACGAGCTCTCCTGATCGAAATTTGAGTAAAAACACAGGGAGATATGTCAAAAATACGAACAGAAAAAGTAGTTTTTTTCTTTCTTCCTCCAAAATTAATCAATATTATTTTATTATTTTAACTATTATTTTACTATTTTAACTATTATTTTATTATTTTCCTTAGGAGGCCCATTTTAGACCCCAAAATTCCTCTAATGACCTTCACACTAAAGATGGATTAGAAACAAACCATTCAGGTTGTTGCATGTAAATCTCTTCAGTGATATCTTCATTTAGGAAAGCACACTTCACATCCATGTGATGCACTTCCCACTGCTTCGAAGCTGCAATGACTAGAGCTAACCTTATGGAGTCCATCTTTGCCACTAGTGCAAATGTTTCATTGTAGTCAATACAATGTGCTTGTGAGTATCCCTTGGATACCAATATTGCCTTATATTTCAAAGGTGAACCATCAGTAGCAAACTTAGTCTTGAAAACCCATTTACATTGAACTAGCTTCCTCCTTGGGGGAAGATCAACTAGTTCCCAAGTGTTATTCTTCTGGAGCGAGCTGAATTCTTATTTCATGGATGTTTTCCATATTGGATCATGTGGTGCATATTCATATTTATGTGGATCTGATTCAACCATCAAATATCAATTCTCAGCAAACAGAGGATCTTTCACACAAAGGGCACTCTCAAATTGAGATCTAGTCCTCCTAGCGTCACTAGGATTTCTAGCTAGTTCCCCAGCTGCATGAATGGTATTTGCTGCCCATTTTGGTCTTGTAGGAATGTTAGGATCTGCAATCAAATCATCATTATCAGACATATCAGAATCAACAAACTCATTATTCTCTTCAGTTACAATCAATGGTTCTGGTGGTGAATAGGACCCTCCAACTTCAACTGTTGCTAAAGGCTCTTCTTGGAACTGAACACTTCTTTCAATGAAATATTTGTTAGTGCTCAAGTTGATCAGCTTGTACCCTTTTTAATCTTCTGAATACCCAACAAATAGGCACTCTTGGCTTTGGGGTTAGAAAGCCTTCCTCTTTTCAGTTGGAATTCTAGCCCAAGCCTTTGAGCCAAAAATCCTGAAATGGGTCACATCTGGCTTGTGCCCACTCCAAGATTTGGAAAAAGTCATACCATCAAGCTGCTTATGAGGCACCCTATTTTGGATGTAGGATGCATAGTTTATAGCCTCGGCCAAAAAATTTGGTGGCAAAGTCTTAGCCTCCATCATGCAGGTTGCCATCTCCTTCAATGATCTGTTCTTTCTCTCAACAACACCATTTTGCTGTGGTGTGTAAGGGATTGAATGTTTCATATGAATACCTGCATCTTTACAATACTGAATGAACTCAGACTTGACATACTCACCACCATTGTCGGATATGAGGATCTTGAGTTTCCTCGTAGACTGGTTTTCAACCAAGGCTCTAAAGACTTTGAAGAGGTCAAAAACTTCAGACTTATTCTTTAGGAAGTAAACCCAACAATACTTGGAAAAGTCATATATGAAGGTTGGTGCATATTTGGCTTGACTCATGGACATATGAGGGAATGGAACAAAAATGTCACTATGGATCAGCTCAAGAGGTGCAGAGGTTCTCTCATGACTAGCGTTCTCATACTTGTGCTCTTGGTGTTTTCCTAGGATACAACCTTGACAGAATCCCTTAGAAAACTTGATCTTTGGTAACCCTATGACCATATATTTTTCACTCAAATTAGAAATATACTTGTAGTTAATATGGCCAAATATTTCATGCCGAATCTTTCTTTCTTCATTAGCATGAATCAGAAGAGGAGAGGGGTTTGAGCAGGGTATAAAATGGGAAAACTTATATACCTTCGAAGTGTGATCAACAACACCATTTTCTATGAATTTACCATTCAAAATCTCAGTGATTTAAACATCATTAGGGGAGAAGATGAATTTCTTTGGAGACCCAGTATGAGTCATCTGATACACTGATAAGAGATTAGAGATAAGACCTAGAACATACAACACATTATTGATTACCATGGTCAAGATTAATCCTTCCCTTCCCCAAACTGTCAGTGAGAGAGTCATCTCCCAAAACTATTGGTGGACCTTTTGACATGTCAAGAGAGGAGAATGTCTCTTTTGTTGAAACCATATGTCTAGAATCTCTAGAGTCTATGATGAAGCTAGGTGAGATTGATGTGCCAGCAACCAAGGCATGGACTCTCTCTTTGTCCTCTGAATTTGATCCTCCTTCCCTCTTCTTTGATCAATCAGGAAGGGAGATCTTATTCTTATCTAGGAGTTGGGTCAACATGTCAATTTGCTTCTTCATATAAGATCTCTTAGGATGATATCCCTTACTGCATTATGTGCACTTGCTCATTTTTCCTTTGTTCTTCTTCTTCTGGGAGTTCTTGTTAGAACCTTGGGGCTCCTCTTGAGACTTAGACTTGTCTCTCTTTTTCTTAGGTGGCTTTTTAGATTTTTTCTTTCTTTTTTAATCCACCCTTGAATATATTGCAACCAAATATTGGTCTTTGGAAGGTTTTATGGTACCCATCATCACCAACTTATCTTGCTCCTGTGTGAGGGATTCCATGAACTATGCAAGCTTAGGCATAGTCCAGGCTCGAGTTTTCAATTTGGTGGCATGGAAGGTAAAAAAAAACACTGAATAGTCAGGACCAAGCTTAGAGAGTATGGCCAAGACTAGTTTCTCTTCCTTCTTTTCTATCCCACACTGTTTCAGCTGCAAAACAAGGGCCTTAAACATGGAAAATTAGACTTGCAATGATTCAAAGCTACTGGGACTCAAGGAGATCAGCTCATTCTCGATTTCATGTCCTCTCATCTCATCTGTCTTTCAAAAAATATCTTCTAGCTTCTCCCACACTTCATTAGGTGATGTCAATCCATCAAGATGGAAGAGGAGGTCTCTTGAAATGCTCAAACATAAAATACCATAGGCCTCATCCCTCCTGTTGTGCCATTTAATTTTTTCTGCAGCTGCATTGGGCTCTACCTTAGTTTCCATAGTCACCCTGTAGAGACCTTTTTCTCTCAACAATATCTCCATCTTAGCTTTCCACTCAAATAAATTGAATGGAGTCAAGATGATCTTCTGAGATTGGTCCATAGCTCAGAAACTGTGCCCTCCAGTCAGCAGAATGTGATCCCAGTCAATGATGTCGAACATGCAATAACAATTTGTAAGGAGATAAATCAATATACAAAGGCTTTGATACCATGTGGAAATTGAACCCAAGATATAGAACAATTACACACAAAATTGCTAATTAAACATGCAAAATTAACACCAAAGGAGATTGAAATTGGAGTATAACACTAATCTGTATTGAGTAAGTGTAAAATAGCCAACCTTATGAAGTAATAGGATTCTATAATATATAATTACATGAGAGAATCGAATGCATAAATATGCCATTTGAAATAGTAAAAAAGAAGGCTTACCAAAACTAGTCAAATCCCCCATAGGTGCATAAACAGTTTCCAAATCTAGGTAGATGCTCACAAATTGGATAAGTCAAGTGGGAAAGCTAAATAGGGATGGAAATAAAACTCATACATGATTTTATTTGGAGAAAAGGAGGGAGGATGATGTGGGAAAAAAACAAGGCAACTACACCGAGTCTAGCTTTTCCTTTTGCCTTAGTTCAGAAATAAAACAAGGTAGCTTTTCAGAAAAAGTAGATATGGATTTTAGAGAATATGGAATAAACAAAACATGATAAATTGGGTTTCTAGGATGTTTCCCAAGTGCTCCATGACTCATTTTTGGCATGCGTTGAATTCTAGGACATGTAGAAGGCAACTAGCATAGAATGGAATCTAGGAAACTAGGTAATAAGACAAAAATAATTAAAATAATGTCTAATGTAGGTAACTATGGTTTTATTATTCTAACATGAATAACCTATCTTCCTGAATCTTTTTAAGGACTTTAACATAGAAACAATCAACTCCACTTGTCATTCTAATCCTATCGTGCAAATCCAAATCGGTTTGTTTCAAAGTTACCTCATACAACATATGATATTGTCAACTTAAAGCATCAGCGATTGTGTTTTCCTTTCCCTTTATGTGCTTTACTTCATAGTGGTACTTGCTAAGGAAGGCCAATCATTTCCCCTATGTAGCATTTAAATCTGGTTGGTCGAACAAACACTTCAGACTCTTGTTTCCTGTCTTTAGGAGAAACTTCTTCCCCATGAGGTAGTGCCTCCAAATATTCAAGGCGTGGATAATGGCTGCTAGGTCAAGATCATGTGTGGGATAGTTTTGTTCGTGTTATTTTAATTTATGTGATTCGTAATAGATTGCGTATTCAATTTACATGAGGACTCCACTCAATAGGGTATTTTTGAGGTATAAAATGGGCCTCACAAGGGAAATAATAAAACAAGAGTTATAATAATAAAACAAAAGTTCTAAATTTTGGAGGGGAAAAAGAAAAACTACTTTTTTTTTATTGTATCTTTGACATATCTCCTTATTGATTCACCCAAATTTTGAGTTTGGGGACTTGTTAGATGCGGTATTTTATTCTGCATCCAACCCATACCCACATTGAATACTTCTAAGGTACCAACGACACTCAAAAATGAAAATTTGAATTAAAAAACATATTTTAATATTAAAATATGTTTTTTAAATTGAAGTTTCATTTTTGGTTGTCGTGGGTACCTCAAAAGTATGCAGTATGGGTATGGGTTTGACGTGGAATTAAATTCCACATCCAACGAGTCCCCAAACTTGAAATTTGGGTGAACCCATAAGGAGATATGCCAAAAATACTATAAGGAAAAGTAGTTTTTTTGTTTTTCCCTCCATTTTTTTTACAAATTTTACCCTTATGGTTGAAATCATCATCTTTAATCCTATTGGTTCTTATAAAGTGAATTTTAATGGTATAATTTTTGTTTTAAGGTCCATTTTTTTACCTCAAAACTCCCCTAATGAAGTCCTTCCTTGCTCACATCTGTCAAAACACCGAAATCCCCATCGGTATTCACAATTCGTAGTATAGGTGCAGTAGTCAAGAGTTGTTTAAGCTTCTGGAATATTTCCTTGCACTTGGTCGTCCATAGAGATTTGTTTTCCTTATTTTGTAAGGTGGTCATGGGACATGAAATGCTTGAAAATTTCTCAATGTACTTTCGATAGTAACCTGCTAGTCCCAAAAATGACCTAATGTATATTAAATAAGTAGGCGTAGGCCATTCTTCAATGGATTTAATCTTTTCTGGGTCGACGACTATCCCTTCCTTAGAAATGATGTGACATAGGTATTGTATCTATGGTTTGTAAAAATCACATTTTCTAAACTTAGCGTAAAGTTGATGTTCCCATACCACTCGTAGTACCATTCGGAGATGTTCCTCATGTTCTTCTTTACTCTTTGAGTAAAATAGTATGTCGTCTATAAAGACTAATAAAAACTTATCCATGTAATCACTAAAGATACAGTTCATCATGCACATAAAATTTGTCGGTGCATTGGTTATCCCAAGAGAAATTACTTGTCACATGCCCCAATTTGCAAAACAATTTAATGTTATTGAGGAACATTATGTTATATTTTATTCTAAGTTTGTAATTGATGACCAAGTGGGGTCAAGGGTAATTAATGTATTTCAGAATATTTTATTAATAAATAAATAAATGATGAGACAATAGCTTAGGGAAGTTGTTTAAAGAGTGTTAACTGGCCACTTGGTGGAGGAGACTGGGTGGAGAGTATATTGACAAGTGGCAGCATCCTCAAACTACTTCTAACTGTTGCAGGTGGCAACTTTCCTATATTTGTGGTCATGATTCCCCAAGAAAGTGGAATTGGAGCAGGTGGCTCATTAAGTAAAAACTGACCTAGAAGACCTAGGCATTATTATAAAACTTCCCATTGAAGACAACCGATGCTACTCATTCTAGAGAGGTGATCATTCAGTGTGAATGAAGTGTACTTGAGAAATTCGATGGAGGGGACTTATTGATGTGAGTTTGAGGGGTTAGCTGCTAAGAACTGAACTTATGCAGATGTTAGGTTGAAGTTCTTACTGCTGTAAGCAAGATTGAATTACTATTGTAATTTGACCAGTCAAGTGACAGAAGGTCTTAAGGATACATCCTTCACCCAGTACTCTACCAGGAGGACCAAGAACAGGCTCGGGGGTCCTAAGGAAGTGAAAAATAAGCTTTCTCCATGAGTTGGTTGAGAGGTACAACCTCCTTAAGCTATTGTCACCTCATCATTTAACATGTTTTTATTTTTTCAGGTTATTTATAATTTATTTACTATTTCCAGCAAATGTTTACTAGTTTTTCAAAGATATGCATGTTATTGTTTTGTCAGGAATATGTATATTATAAACAATAGTATTAATGCTAAATTAAAAGTAAATAGAATAGATTACCATACTGTATTTTTCCATGCCTTGTATAGGCAGTACTCTAGTACAGCTGGTGAATTAAGTAGATGTGATGATTCGTTATTAACTCTGAATGGAAAATGTAATTAATTTCTTTTATAGTTTGCATATGATTCATTTCAGAGAAACAACAGTACATACCCTATCTATTGAAAATTATCTACATCAGATAAAGAACTGAATTTGTGTATAAAAATCTTTAGTAATCATACTAATCATAAAACTATCATTAGTACTAATACTTATTATAAACACAATAGACAAATTTAAATAAATAAACATAAGAACAATAAACAAACTAGCACTTAGGGTTTGGAACTAGATAGTGTTCCATAAGTTCTTATCATAACTTATTCCAAGATCGTATTTGCATTCTGCACTAAAAACAAATGTTTCTACTGTAAAATTCAATGATTTGCTTAAGGTTATCAAAAGATAGGTTTATCCTTATAAATAGACTTTCTTACTCCTATTTATTTTATAAAATTTAACAGCTGTAAATATTATTACTGAAAGTAAAATAGGAAATCAAAGACTAAAACATTTTCTGTAAAAATCCATATCATTTCATAATTTTAGTTTATCTGCAAATAGTAACCAATTTGAGAGAAAAATCAAAGTACAGATTTCACCTAATAACTTGGTATAAATTCAAACAGTAAATCACTATACTCTTCCAATTTAAATGAAAATTGTAAATTACATAATACTATCAACATTTTAAATAGAAACAAAATAAAATGAGGGTAATGGCCTATGACCTTTATAATTACTGGTTGAGGCTTAAGCATGCTTTAAATTAAACTATACAATTTAAAACAAACAGTAAGTAAAAATGGTAACCAATACTTCCATAACCCTATAAGTTGTTTACAAGTCTCATGGAATAAACTTCCAACAAAAACGATTTAAAGGTTATGGATTAAAGCCGAAAGTAAAAATTGAAGTTTTTACATCATTACAAACCGTAAAGGCATTGCCACTAAACCTTAATGTCACGGATACAATAGCCTTCAATATTACTTCACTTAGTACCCTGTAGGGTTTCGAAATCATACAAAAACAAACAATAAGAAGTAACAATCTAACATGTAAACCAAGGCTATGCCTTAACTAGCAACGAAGTTTCCTAACTTCCAACCACCACATCAAATGCAGGAGAAAACCATCATTTGCAATCGGGGCTTACCAGGGTTGTGTGGCCGTGAAAGGGGAGAGTTGAGCCACCGTTAAACCCCTTTCTCTGTGAGAAGAACCTGCACAGTAAAAACAAGTATTATTTTTTAACAGTTAAAGTGTATTGAAAAACTTAGAAACTTTTATGAAGTTTAACTCATGATCGATAGATTACCTGATAAGAAAACGTTGAAGAAGTCGTGAATGAAAATAGTTGGAGGAGCTCAATGGCACGTTAAAGAGGAATACCCCCTGGTAAATTATAGTGTCAGTTACCACTAAACCCTAAGTGCGAAACCAAAGGTAAACCAACAACACTCCCACGAGATTGAAGAGTACCTTACTCATCTCTATTCACTATCTGAATTACCTACTAAATATTCGATTTGGTGAAGGAAAAAAATTTGTTCCACTCACACAATTCTCCACATAGGTCGTAGATTTCATAAACACTTACAAACTAGTTCTTATTTCTCCCAAGACCAAGCTCGCAGTGAAAATGGAAAGTTGGAGGTCAGCAAGGAGTATTGGCAGCCACGAGCTCATAGGTCGGCCGCACTAGACAGGAAATCCTCGCGCTATGAAATGAATGGGATAGGGTTTAGTTTCTTTTAATTCAACCACCTCGTGATTGAAACCATCCCCACGTGTCCACCGAAATCATTTGTGAATCGAGGGTGCAAGTCTATAGTGGAGGACGGTTCTAATCTGCAGCAAAGAATTATGATAAAAAACCCTATAATCATTTAAACTATGCATTTTCTATGATTGCAATGATATATTAATTATGGATTTGTTCGATACTTAGTTTACCAAATATAAAATTAAGATGGGGGTGTCTTCTAGAATAAGATAAGTTAATATAACTTCTTGGTTAACCATGTGTGCTAGAATATAGTCAAATGAACATATGTTTTGTACCCAAGCAATATTGGTTGATCAACAAACTTATCCCAAAGTTTTACTAACTCAACTTGCATGAAGATATAGTTATTATATATAAATGAGAAGTATATAATGTTAAACCTAGGGGAAGGTTGAAATGGAGATACATATTTTGAGTGTATGGTCTTAAGGGTTCTTAAGAGTTAACTCTTTTTCAGTAAAATAGGCTAAATTGTAGTTTAGGAAGATGCAGTATTCCCTTGTTTTTATCTCCAAAGAATCATATACTTATGTTTAAGACTAGCCTCCAAATGTGTGCTTAAACTAAGCAAAAGTTGGAGTACTTTAATTTTATCTTAGATAAAATCTAGATCAAAATTGCTATAAACGAAAGCACCAAGTATTCTTGGTTTTAATTGTAATCAACCAGTAACTTGTTTTCCTTTGGAATAGTACCTCGATCATGTTTTTACAATGATGCAGATGCATTTTGTTATAGATAAAATTGTGGAGATGTGACAACAAAAATAAAATCAACGTTACCTCATGGAGTCAAGCTGATCTTAAATATTCTAAGACTAGCATCATATTCACGCTAGGGAAGTATCTTCTTAACTTGTTTTATAAATATTATTTTACTGGAACTTACGCCTATCTGTTAAAACCTGTAAGAATCCATCAGTCCCACTTTGTTAGCTTAAATCTAAGTAAGCCCCAATCACACATAAGAAGTATTTTCCTACTTGACAAAAGAAATCATCAGTATATCTAGCAGTAGTAAAATACAAGTTCTTTCTCTACTTCTAGAAGAATTACAACTGCTAAGTCATCAACAGCACTAACTCAGCTTTTAATATTACATCTATAGATTATACAAAATATTATAAAGATGCAACTCTTTTTTTTCCTTTATAAGCTGTTTTATTATCTGCTAACCATTAGTGGTACTTTAGTGGCGACTTTAGACATTTTATGTCACTTGAAAAATTTTAAACTTTTACGGTTTCTTGAGTTATCGCATTACCACAAACTCATAATGGTTGTATCGAGTCTGAAAGGAGGTTTTGTTTATATCTTCCTCATGGATCCTTACCTGGTGGTATCTAGATCGCAAGTCGATCTTCGAAAATATATTTTATCCTTCGACTTGATCAAGCAAGTCATCGATCCTACGGAGTGGGTAACGGTTCTTGATGGTCATTTTTTTGAGTTGTCAGTAATCGATGCACATTCGCATTGTACCATCCTTTTTATTTACGAATAGTATAGGTACTCCCCAAGGAGACACACTAGGTCGGATATAACCCTTCTCTATCAATTCCTGTAACTGTAACTTGAGCTCCATTGGTGTCAATTCTATGAAAAAATCTAAGCCTTTCTTAGGTGGTAGCGTCGATATTTCCTTTGGAAATACATCCTTAAAGTCTACGAGAACTAGAAAGTCCTCAATTTGTTGTTCTATATCATCTTCAACATCTTGAATGTTAATTGCAAAAAATTTGTAGCCCTTCCTTATACATTTCTTCGCTTGTAAGGCGAATATATGTCTAACAGTAACCTTCTTGATTATGCCTTGAATATTTGTTTGATTCAATTGGCTGTCAGTGCATAAGATTGACTTGTTTAAATAATCAAGCACGACATGGTGCTATTACAACCAGTCCATGCCTATAAGTACATTGTACGATCCTAAGGGTAAGATATTTAGGTCTACCTTAGTTGAAAGATCGTTCATGACTATCTCGCTTTCTTTTACTAGTTCTGAAACCTTTCTTTTTGTACCAGTGGTTAGTTGTACCAGCCATGGTTTCTCATGTTTCACTTTGTTTAGTTTACAGATGTCAACAATCTTGGGGGGAAAATATATTCGTCAAGCACCAGGATCAATCAAAGTTGAAATAGAAGTGTTTGAAACCTTACCTTCTATTTTGACCATAGTACTCTGATGGTCTGCTTGTCGGTCATCGAGTGCTACATAGATCCTAGGTGTACTAGCTATGTATTCTATTGTTGGGAATTCTTGTAGGTTGTGTAGGACTCCATCAGTCTTGTTTGGAAAATATTTGGAATAATGGGGCCCTTGACATTTCTAACATCTAACCTGTAATAGGGCATCCTTGGCTCCTTTGTTTGTTGCTGGTCTATTGGCATTTGGTGTGGAAACATTTGGTCGTGCACCAGTGTTGTTGAAATTTATGTTTGATGGGAAACTATTGTTTTGTTTTCTGTATGGATGTGGTTTAAAGCCAAGTTTTCGGTTGTCCGAGAAGGTCCTAGACCTATCTCAATTTCTATTTATATTTTCCTATATCGGTTGTCCATGTTCATAACAAAGTCTATATTTGTGCAAGGCAGTGTCTATAGTTTTGGGCATGTCAAACTCAATTCTCTCTTGAAAATTTGGAGGAAGACATCCCAAAAACTATTGTGTCTTGACCTTTTTGCCCTTTATGTAAGGTACGTAATGCAACAAATCCAAAAATATGTTGATAAAAGAATCCATAGTTAGGGATCCCATCTTTAAATCATGAAATTCTTTTACTTTTCTGTCAAAGAATCTTTCAGACATGTACTTTTCCTTGAATATTCTACGGAAATTACTCCATCTTATATATTTTATTTCATCTCTCTTAGTTTGTTTCAGGCCTCTCCACCATCTAGCTACATTTCCATTTAAGTTGTAAATGGCCATCCAGGATTTCATTTCACTCAAGTAATTATGTACTCGAAAGTATTTATTCATACCCAAAAGCCATTCTTCAGCCTTATCCCTTGCATTCATTTCTCCTTCATAAGTTGGGGATTTAATCTTTTTAAATTCTCCTTGAAGGCTGCCATCATTTTTCTGCCCTT
>LPNX011141939.1:17909-29298 GCA_001517045.1 Pseudotsuga menziesii | reverse complement strand
AAACCACTGAAACAAATGATGCTGCAAGTCACTGTTGAAACCATTAGATCACATAATCTTCAACTTCTACAAACCGGGGTACAATTCTTACCATGCGAATGAATGTGCTGAAGTCAAGCATGGAAAGAAATCATTGGATTACCAACCATTAATGTATGCTGTTAACCAATGTGAAGCAACTCACCTTTGATGATAGTGAGCTCTAAAGTACCTTAGTGCATCTTGACAGGTACGAATGAATGTGTTGGAGTTGAGTCACCTGCAAGATTTGTTAATGAAGAGGCATTGATGAATCCCCATGATTAACAACAAGGAAATGTGCCATTGATTCATGCAGATACCAGGGCACTATAAAACTCTAATCTCGATCCCAGATGATATGTTAGAGTCGATGGGACAAGACCATTGGAACTTGGAACTTAATGAATTCCACATCATCCAACACGAGTACAAAATAAATGATTGTGAAGAATCATAGTGAAAGATAGAACCAACATGAAACTCAGAAGTGGAAAGTATATGTGAAGTTGTGATGGAAAATAAAAAGGTTAAGGCTGACTACATAAGCAATGGAAAGTGAGACTTTGACACGAATGGATTTTTAGGATTTTGAAATGAGGAGGGTGAATGAATCTACATAGCACAATTCGCTTCTTGAGAGGTTTGTTTTTGGAAACAATTGGTAAAGGATGCTTGGCATGTAGCAATGGGACTTGAATTATGGAACATTGGTATCTATATGGTTTTCATTTCAATCTCTCCATTTTTTTATGTGCTCAATCCATTTGGAAATTGAGAAAAAGTTTTCAAGAGTCACTCATGCATGTATTGACCTTTTTCTTCTAAGAAACTGCAAAAACCTAGCACTTTCCTGCAATAAAACATGAGATGATGGAATAAGAGATATTATTGGTCTCTATTCACCCAACAATTATGAAAAAACAACAACAAGCAATTACTTATAAAACAAATCCAAAGAAAAATGAACAAAGCAAAATCCATTTTATACCTGCGGGAGAGCAATGCCCATCTAGACTCACCAACAGTATTCTAATCATAGCTTCTTCATTCCTTGTCCAATTTGAGTGATTCCAAATCAAAATGAAAGTAAATTCATAGGTATATTTCCCTTAGAAACAGGTTTTTAAAATTCTATGTAATGATGTTCCAAATCACTCAGTAACAGCCTGCATGACAAGGTGTTTTTTCGAGTTCTGGATTAGACCAATAGTCACGGTTTTAGGCTTAACTTTTTTGTTTGATAACATATTGATATCAACATTAGAAATTTTAAATACATTACTAATTTCAGCTCGTAAAACTCTTGTTTTTGCAGTAGATTTCAAAAATAAAGATAAAAGTTCCTTAGAATTCTTACCGGTCTTGAAGTTTCCTCTTGAATACCTTCTACATAACTCACAAATATCATCATATGCTAACTGAAATACATTACTTGTTCCCATGAGATTTAGTATTTCTAAATATTCAGCTTGGATTCCCTTGAGTATAAGTGCTTTTAAGGTATCCTTCCTCGGTTTCCTTTGTTTGGATCTTTGGATCAGGTTATATTGAAAGTGTTCTATGTATTCCTCCAGACTCTCTTCATCTCCTTATGTCATTTTGAAGATGTCTTCATTGACCCTGCAATAATCTTGGTACCTTTTCAAGAACACATGTTTCATGTCTTCCCAAGTTTGTATACAATTCCCACCAAGGATCATGAACCATCGAAGGGCTGTTCCTTTTAGAGTAAGGGGAAACACATTCAACTTTTGATAATTAGCACAATAACCATATCCTCTACAAAGTACTTCGCATTGAAATAAAAATACATCAGGGTCTTCAATTTCCAAGCCATGAAAATTTGGTAGAACATGTGGGGGGATGCTTTTCATTGGTGCCACTCTTCTTGAATATCTGATGAGAAATTAGAAGGTAACAACTTCTCCATCTTTCTTACTTTCCATCTCTTCATAGATTCTTTATGTGCTATTCTGAGGCTCCTCCTTCGAATGTTCTTGTCAACTTGTTAGTATAATGGGTGGTTCTTACATCACCACTAAGGGGAATGCTAAGATTTATGCTCCAAAGATTGAAAATGAAATAAAACTGAATTTAAAGACAGAAAATTCACACTCAAAATAAATTCAATAAACTGGAATGTAATCATGCAACCTACATGCCCTACTTTAACAATGCATCTACAAAACAATGTCAGATATACTTTTGCACCATTTCTAACTTTCCCGACAATGACTGCAAAATGGTGGGGCCACTATATGCCAGTTAATTAAAACTTAACATGCAGAGTGCTAAATACAAATTTTCAACGTGAGGAAGTCTTTTATTTCAAAGCTATTGTGCAAGATCTATGCAAGTACAATTTCTACCTAACACTGTTGTCTTTTGATATACAATCAAAACTCTTTGTAAATTAGATCACACCTTCTTGAAAAGAAAACAAACCTCAATCCTATTCGTAAATCCAAACTGTAAATCTAATCACACTTCAAAAAAATCAATTCTTATGAAACAAGATCTAAATACATAAACCTGGAAGCAATGCTATGTTGGCCAACAATCGATTAAAATGAATTAATAGGAGAACACTGTGATAAATCTAATGAATAAAAACATGAAGTAAATAATAAAACAACTATGATAAATCTAATGAATGAAAGCATAAACTAAATAATAAACAAATCTACAAAATAACACACTTATAATTAACACTACCAGCATCTGCTCAGGCAAGAGGGCCCTTACTCCACTGAGCAGAGCTGGATCTCCCCAATGAAAGTCTACAACTCCAGAATTAAGAAACTGCCAGCATGTATTATCAGAATGGAATGATTACAATAGATCTAGATCAAATCCTACAGCATAACATTGCTTTTTCTCTCCCTCCCTCTAAATGAGATTGATTACATATTTATTCATAAAATTGTCCCAAGGAAATGAAGAACCGAATCCCAAACTTGTGATCTGTAACAGCTGAAACATGACCGTAACTGCTAACAACTTTGGAACTGGCCACAACAGTAAAGATGGGAAATAACCTCTCGAAGAACTAGTTGTATATCGCAAACCATGGCTTTGTTTGGAGATTTACTCTTCAATCAGGTAAACAAGGCTGTTGCACACAAAACCCATGTCTTGGATTTTCGAGATTCATTTCTATTTGCCCAAAACTCGAGACGTGAATGAAGGTGTTCTTATCTGGCATGCATTTTTGTTTAAGGCTATAACAGCCATCCGTGAGTGTCTTGTACATGAAAAATCACTCCACAAACCATCATTAGTAAAATTATGCATAAAAGTATTCAATTCATCAAGGATAAAGGAAAATAATCATTATTAACCACTTAAAGCATCAATGGAAGTAGTATGGTGTTTTCTGCGTAGTTACAACAAATTGATGGAAAATGGAATCATAAATGGGCGATAATGAGAAGAAAAGGGATGAAATATATGCCAATAAGTGATGGAAAAATAGACAAATCCGTGTCCCAACAATTTCAAACCTATCTCTCTTACAAATTTCATCTACATGTTTGTGGAAAACAATTATTGCTATCAAATCTATTTTGTCAAAACATGTATTAAAAGAGTAGTTTCGTTTCTTAGAAGGCAGACAAATCCATGAGGTCATAGGGGTCTCATAATATGTTCTAAATGGTATTAAGTATAGGAAGGATAAGGGAAATATTATGAAAATTGATCTATCAAAGGCCTATGATTTTGTTAATTGGATTTACATCCGGTTGTTACTTTGTAATGTCTAGACCTCCAAATTGACCCAAACGCTATCAAATTTTCTCAGAAGGTACATGAATGATATTATAACTTAAATATTATTTTTAGTGATGTTTATGACCCCCTAATTACTTCTGAAAACTTGTTTAATGTTCTGTTCATAGTAGGAGTCTTTACTAGGAAATTGGGTCTCCAATTCCCCCTAGGAATTGTCGGAAATGGCTTCTCAAATGGTCCCAAAGTCACTCGAAGTTCTGAAAAAAGGTAGGGGATGTGTAAAGGAAAATTTTAAAGTCTCATATGCATCATGGTTCAGTTTATACAGGCTTCTATGGCTCTTTCCAAAAAAGCTCCCAAATCACAATTTTGACCCTTGCAGAAAATGCACCAAATCTTCTCCCAATGCAAAAAAAAAGAGTAAAATGGATTCCACTGCTTAAGTAATGAACATGAGAGTTGAAATACACATTAATTACAGTCCATTCATCATAAATTTATTAGAGATACATTCCTCCATTCGAAATAATAATCATTACCATGGCATATATCAAAATAGAGTGGAAATGGTCATTGCTTGCTCATTAAAAGTCATTTTGACATACAACTCTTGGGTATTTTGACTTGAAACTTTATGAGAATGAATAAAAAAGCATATTTCGTTGAATACAAAGAAATCCACGTGTCCCGAGCTCTTCCCCTGTGCTGAGGTAATCGAATGGACCATACCTTGAGGAAATTCATCCACTATGATCATTTCCAATGCTGAAGGACAAGCATTTTCTTCCTTCACCCCTACATATATAACCAAGGCTTGAAAACTACCCGCTCCACAAACTATGATGATGGATGAATGGGTGAAAATGTGAACTTAGATGTCTTTAAATGTGCTAAATGGATGATGGTAGCAGGAAAGAAACTACGCTAGAAATCCACTGGCGAGTATGAGACTACTAGTTTACGCACCCCCTCTAGGATCATAGCCCTGATGATAAATAGAATATTTGGCCGGGAAAATGGGAAATTATACAAGATGAGTTGGATCCCATTGATATACCATATGGCCATGTAGGGCACCATTTTTAACTGGGAAAATTGGGTCTCCAATTCCGACAAAGACTTAGGTTTTGGTCAAAATCGGTGAAAACTTCTGATCAACTTAAGAAAATCCTCCGATAAATCGCATCGGTGAGCAAACGTAAGCTTTTCCAATAGATTTAGCTCAAAAACCTGAGTTTCACCGATGTTGTCAGCGGAAACTCCCAAAAAAATTCCGACAAAGTCTTAGGTTTTGGGCAAAAATCAGCTAGAATACATCAGATGGAAAGATTGAGTTCTTTCAACATGTCGGCTCAAATTGATGAATTCTTTCAACACATCGAAAGGAAAAGCTGAGTTTTTCTTTACTCTCAGTAAAACCTAGGGCCATCATTAAGTTGTTCATCCTGCTGTACGATGCCGAACTTGAGGATATTTGGTAGTCACTCCCTCTGAAGTGGAGTATCATTCTCCCTCTGCCTTTCATGCTCTATGTATCGAAACATTCTTTACTGGAGTGACAAGTAGATTCCTCTACTACTGATCTTCTATGTATCCATCTAGTGTCACTGGATACCAAGATCCTTTATCTTGATCTTTGTTGAAAACTTCTTCTCGCACCCATCTGTGAGCTTGTCATCCTCTATAGGATTTCATCTTCAACCTTGTAGCAAAGGTTAATATTTTCATCACTCTAGGTGATTTTCAAGTTCCTCATGTAATTGTATGTGTTGTACAAGGCCTTCTTTAATTTGCACACACGAGTCTGTATGTCACGTGTCTCAATTCCCAGTGGCTGCTCTACATACACTTCCTCCTCGACTACACCATTCAAGAATGTTGTCTTGATGTCATCTGGTGTATCTCCCATCACACACATGCATGTATGGATCTAATGAAGTGTACATCGCAACTGGTGCAAATGTCTCCTCGTAGTCTACGCCTTCTTTCTGTGAGAAGCCTTGTGCTATAAATCTTGCCTTGTATCTCACGATGCTGCCATCTACTGCATGCTATCTTTTGTAGATCCATATTGATGACATTACGAAATTACCTTTAGGTCTCAACACGACATCCTAGACATCGTTCCTCTTGATCAAGTGGTACTCTTGATCACAGTATGCTTCCCTTTCTTCTTGGATACTTCTTCATAGCTGGAAGGATCTGCATCAATGATGTCGCTTAATAGTGTCACATAACCAAAGTGTGTATGAGGCCTCTTTATTTCTTTGGAAGTCTCGTCATACTATTCTTCATCTTGGATGATTTATCATGCCCAAGGTGGTATTCATCTCTTGAGGTGGATCTACCGTTCTCTTTAGATTCTTCTGAAGCTCTTTCTTTCCGCACAGTGTCTCTGACCCAGGAATCTTCAAGTTCCTCTTCTGAACTGTCATTACTTGTTCTTTGGAATGATCTACAAGTCAAGTTTAGTTGCATGATTAGAAACGTCTCATAATTTCGAAAACATATTAATACTGACAAATGCACGTCACATAGTCATGCAACTATTTTAGCCAATGCTATGACATTCATTCATATACCGTACACACACAATAACTTCTAGATTCCTTCCAACCCAATGTTATTAAGAGTGTGTACTACTCCTAATATGCCAACAAATAGGTTTCAATCTAGATGAGTAGCAATCGAATGTTGTACAACATCATTGACTTCTTACCCATCATGCACAATCCAGTAGTATAAATGAAAATAATCAAACATGCATAACACATGAACTGAACATAAACAAATGCACAACAAAACAATATCATGAAATGGAAATTGAATACTTATCTTTATTTCTTTGGTGGGTAGACTCCTTCTTGAGCCTTTAAATTCATCATCTTCTTCATTCACAATTTCATCATTTCTTATCCAAATTCTAAGATGGATAGGAGGTTCTTCAAGAGTTGAGTCATTCATATTCCTCATCGCTTGAGGGATCTTCGTTGAATTGTGAGAGCTTGATCTTCAGTTGTTCCCATATTATCTTCTCTTATTATGAGTTGAGCTTCTTCTTGTGTGCACTCTTCCCAAAGTCTGCTGAAGGTAATCAAATTCCTTCTGGCACACATTCCTCAAATGAATGACTCCCATGATCTTCGGAGGCCATTCAAGGTGGTCATAAAAATCTCTTATTCTTCTTCGATTGCTTCATCATAGCATCGAACACTTACTTTTTGTGTCTTCAAGGATGACACAGGAGGGATGAGATGATCTTTAATGGAATCTGCAATGATTCTCTTGGCTCTATCCTTAGCCTCATCTCCCTCTAGCTCTTAGAAATTCCTTACCGAAATACTTATTCAAGTTATTTTCTTCAAGGATCACAGAGGTCCTATAATTCCATACTTGAAAGTTGTCAGCTTCACCAAGCTTGTCATCAAGGTAGGTGTGATTAGTCATTTTGAAATGAGAACCTCAAATGTAAATATATAAAAAATAGATCTTACCCATTTGAAGTGTTCGACCTAGTTTTGAAGCTAGATGATATAGGGTTTGTTAGAGAAATCCTAATTTTTCAATTGGAATTTCAAGCTTCTGAATAGACATAAATACCGTCCTCTTCAAGGAGAGCTGTCCAATGTACTTCTTTTCTAAAAACAGTGGTGGGAATCTCTCAAAATAGTAAGCCCCAGTTTTCCAATTTCTTCTACAAAAATGTCTGAAATTTATTCTGCTGTATTTCCCAAGTTTCAAATTCTTATAGTCAAAAATTATCGATCAGATAGCCTGATATGTTGTATTTCCAACCCCATAGGTTAGAGTAGAAATGGATTCTCCAAGTGTGACTTATTCTGATTTTCCCAAGGTGACTGTTTTGGGGACTGTTCAACATAATGAACTTGTATGTACTTCCATGTGTCACTATTTCACATTCTGGGTCTGAAAAGTGTACTACAAAAACTATAGTCCGTGGTCTACCTGCAACATCTTGATAAATTTCATTTTAACCTTCCTATCCCGAGATATAAAAAATCTCCCTAGGTCGCCTGTTTATGACTGAATTCTGGAGGAGGCTTGAACCCTGATTTGGAGGAACCATATCTCCTGAAGTATAGTGAATATGAACCTAAAAATTTTACACAAGGTAAAAAGAGAATTTATCTTCATTCTGTAAAAGTTTCGACTTTTGATCCTTCTCCAATATCTCGTTATATAAAAAAATTCTAGAATGACTAAATTCAATCTTCTAGGGGTTTCAGGCATGGAACCCTAATTTCCATTAGCTTCCATTGTAGCTGTATTTCGGCTACAAACTGAAACTTCTCTGATTTAGAAACTACTACCACCAATAGATGTGCCCTAGTGAGGTGAGTTATCCTAGCCCTATTTTCTTGATGATCTGTGGAGAGAACACCTTCAAATAGGAAGTCATAGTTCTCATAGCTACATAGTGCCTTCTTTTAGAGAGGCTTTGATACCATGTTAGTTTTTCTTAAGATCTGATTTGATTATCTAGGATCCTTATCTGAAGGAATAACAAGTACAAAAAAATGCATAAGATATAAAAGATACACAAGACATAAATATTTTCATCGGGGAAACCATAAAGGAGAAAACCCTGCAAACTTCTTCAAAATAGTAAGATGATCAAAAGCAATAATAATAAATGTTCAGCGTCGACTATATTTCTCTCCTCCTTTGACTGTCTCTCTCTCTCATGCGCCTTAGAGAGTGTGTGAGGTGTGTATAAATGAGGGAGATCACCTCCCTATTATACCCTTTCAAGTCATTGACCAAATATAAAACTCGAGCCTTATACATGTCATCTCACATCGGGCCCACTTCTCCTAAAGAGACCACAATTACATATTACATGATGTTAAACTGGGGACTATTGCCCTGAATTGTAACGAAGGTTGTACCTTAGGGTCTAGAAAAAATTTAGACATCCTGTAAAGGGGTAACGCACATCCCCAATGGGGGTAAAACAACATACAATGATAATATACATCAAAATATCTTCTGAAGCTATAAATACATAAAAAGGTCCACATGCACCCAATCTCCATCCATGATGTATTTTAGGTACTAAATTCTCTCCATGTTAAATGAGAATTTCTCTAAATTGGCGTATAACTTGTGTTGTCGCAAGGGGCTTAAGACCTGATGAATGTGGTGAAAATGTTCTACTGAAGTTTTGCTAAAGATGAGGATTTTCTCTAGATACATGACCACAGAGGAGTTTGTAAACAAAAACATTATATCGTCCATCATCCTCATGAATGTTGTTGGAGCATTATTCAATCCAAAAGACATGACCAACCACTCAAAAATTCCTCATTTATACTTAAAAGTTATCTTCCATGCACCAATTTTGCTTGATTGAGACTTGGTGGTATCCTAACTAAAGATCAATCTTACAGAAGAACTTGGAAACCCTAATCCGATCAAGAGGATCATAAATATAAGAAATTGGGTATTAATTCTTGACAGTGATATTGTTAAGGGATCTGTAACCCACATAAAGTCTCCATGTACCATCCTTTTTAAGTACCAACACAATCAGGCTCCCATTTGTGATTGGAAGATCTAGTCCCCTTCCTTTGACTCCTCTGATCATTTGCTTGGATGTTTGCAGTTGTGATGGTGGCATTGGCTTCTGCATCACTGATCTGCTTTCCTATGTCCTTATCTGCATTAGAGCCAGAGTTCGACTCTAAGGATTTTATCTCAGCCAAATGTTATTGCTTCGATTAACATTCATCAGTGTTGTGCCAGGAGCTTTTGTGTAACTCACACCACTTTCCAATGTCCTTCTTCAACTTCATGTGTGGTTTGGACTGGTTGTTGTGAGTTTGGATATCCTTGCTTTCTCCTTTATTTTGTGAGTTAGGGCCACCTTTATCGAGCTTTTGAAGTGGTTGATTTGCAAATCCAAACTCGCGCTTATTCTTCTGATTGAATTTTTGCTCAATTTTGACAACAAATCGATAAGCGACACCAAGTGAAGAAATTTCTAGGAAACTCATCTATGTTTGGATATATTTATGTAGGAAATTGCAGTAGTTTAGGACCAAGTTCCATTAAGAGTCTTTGATAACTATCTTTGAGTGTAAGGTATGGAATATATTGGTAAACTCTAGCATCTTTTGGTCTCTTTCTTGCCACAAAGTTGTCCATCTCATTTATTCGTCTAGTAGCAATAACATATTTTTGTGAATACATACACTCAAATTTTGGAGAATTGAGTTTAAAATTGCAGACAAAAAAAGCTAGATTGCTGACATCGAATTTTCCGCCCCAAACTATTTCTAAGCATCTATCAATGTTGACAATCAAAGAGGATTTGTAATACGAATGTCACTCCTATTCATCGGTCTCTACCGATACACACTCATTCAACGCAGAAAGTTGAAGCATTTAACATGTGCATTGCACCCATTTATTTATTTAAATATAATTTAAGTTGGTATCTATGTACCACAATCTTCCATTTAGATTTACAAGTTGGAATCAAGTCACACATTTGTCATAATTAATAACATAAGCAATAAACATAGATATAACTTTCTCATACAGGTAGGTTCATAAATCCACAAATATAATTCTCTCGGTGGAGTTGAGTTCAACGAATAATAAGCAAATAAATATAAAACAGGTCATAATGTAGTTTAGATATCGAAGTCACAAAATGGTGCATTACATACAACCATCCTTTGAGAAGCTTCTTCCTAAAGTTATAGTAAAAAAGTGTCGAATAATCACAATGCATGGTCTCTATGTCCTCCCAAGTAGTAGGTCATGGGCTATACTTGTATTTATGGATCTTAAATTGGTACACAACGCAATGCCTAACTTATTATACCCTACAGTTGAATATGAGTAATGGTTCGACCATCATGGTTCTCTCATTCAAAATCGGTGAGTCCTTCCAATTTAGTTAATGAGATTCATTAGCTATACAATGTTGTAATAATGATGCATGAAACACATCACAAGTTTTATGCAGAAGGGGTAGTAGTGCAAGGAAATATGTAATGGTCCAATTCTTTATATAATTTTAAATGTCCCTATTAATCAAGGTGACAACCTTGACACATTTCCAATGTAATTAGTACTCTCATTATGACTAATATGAATAAAACCCCCATCTCCAACATTACAAATTAGGTCAGTTCTATATGCATTGACATGACCCTTATGCTCGCCATGTGCTTCCTTTAATCACTTTCTAATGTAAATTACGTGCTCTTCCATCTCCTGAAGTACTGGTTATGTTCCTATGATTACTTCGTCTTCTAACCTATCCCAACTCAATAATGTCCTACATGGACTTTTATATAGTTCTTAATAAGGTGGCACTCCAATTGAGTCGTAGTAATTGTTATTGGAAGCAAACTTCACCAAAGGTAATTATTTTTCTCAATGGGTCTATTGATCCATTAAATAAGTCCTAAGCATGTCTTTCATTACCTTGTTAACTCTTTCTACCCGCCCATCCATTTCAAGGTGATAAGTTTTGCTCAAGCTCAACCGAGTCCACAATGTTGATTGCAAACTTGTCCAAAACTTGGATGTAAACATGCCCCTTGTATGAGAATGAAAGGAGGTCTCGATCTTGGATCTTGAAATTGAGCAAGTACCCTCG
>LPNX011141939.1:0-17651 GCA_001517045.1 Pseudotsuga menziesii | reverse complement strand
GTGTGAGGATGTTTGTAGTTATACATTCTAAGGATATGCACAATCATCATGTTGACCACCTCTATCTTCCGGTCAGTTTTTAGGTGGAAGGAAAGTGATTTTGTTGGCTCAGTGTCCATCATCAACCATAGGTTGGACTAGAAGGTACTCAATAACTTGGTGTCTCAATATGAAAAAATGGTACATGTAATGCCAAAATGACCCAAACACACTTGAAGAAGATCTTAGCAATGGCCTCTATTGTGATGCTCCTACTACAAGGAGTTGAAATTACCATCTTAGAGGACCGGTCAACAGCCACAAACATACAATGATTTCCATGCTTGATTGAAGGCAAGTCAGGCATGTAGTCAATGGACACAAAATCCATGGGCCTTTTTGGAGTAGGCAATGGGGTGTACAAAACTTTCTTCTTGACGACAGGAGAAGGAAATGGGGTAGGATTGGCATCGAGAAAAGGAATCATTTTAGATCCTCAAAGGATTTATAGTGCGATGTGCCCCAAAAAAATTTGGGTTTATTTCTACCCTTGGTCATTTGGCTTAAGGGCTAAGCAATATGATAGAACCCTAACACTAAGCTGAGGTAAAATTTGGTGAAGTCCAAGAAGTTGTAGAGATCCGTTAGAGTTGTTGGGGATGGTCAATTGTGAATGAATTGGAACTTGGTTGGGTCCACATGCACTCAATGTCCATATATGATGTATCCTAGGTATTAAATTCTCTCCATGTTAAATGAGAATTTCTCCAAATTGGCGTATAACATGTGTTGTCGCAAGGTGCTTAAGACCCGATGAATGTGGTGAAAATGTTCCACCAAAATTTTGCTAAATATGAGGATGTCCTCTAGATACATGACCACATAGGAGTTTGTAAACAACAACAAGATATTGTACATCATCCTCATGAATGTTGTTGGAGAATTAGTCAAGCCAAAGGGCATGACCAAGCACTCAAAAAGTCCTTATTTATAGTCAAGAGTTGTCTTCCATGCATCAATTTTGGTCGATTGGGACTTGGTGGTATGCTAACTAAAGATCAATCTTATTGAAGAACTTGGAAACCTTAATTCGATAAAGAGGATCATAAATATAAAAATTGGGTATCGATTCTTGACAGTGATATTCCCAAGGGCTCTATAACCAACACAAAGTCTCCATGTGCCATCCTTTTTAAGTACCAACACAATCGGGCTCCCACAAGGTGAGGATCTTGGTGGAATGTGGAATTTTTGGATGAGATAATATTGAATATGATGATTTATTTCCCCATTCTCCAAAAGAGAGCACCTATAATCTAGGTCATTAGGCAAAGGAGCACCAGGTATTAGATCAATTGAATGTTTAACCTCGAAGTGTGGAGGCACCCCTTTAGGTGATGCAAATATATATTTGTATTATTCTACAATCATGTTCACATGCTTCTATTGTTTAGAAAGACCTTATGTTGAGGTTGTGGCAACTATAGTGACCTTCCATCCACCTTCTGACTTAACCATTTCCCAATCCAAAAGATTACCTTTTGACACTACTTTGCCAAAAACAAGGAAATTGCAGTAGTTGGAACTACTTCTAGTACCTTGTAGAGTTAGCCTCGCAAAGAAACAATGACATTACAGGGTCTAGAATCATAAACAACATGGTGTTTCCATATATAGATTTGTCCTAAAAGAACATAACAAACTTCAAGTTAGGTTACAACACATGGTACCTCATCTTGGAAGGGCTTGATGTCATAGGATAGGTGACATTGTTGATTGACACAATTGTCTCACCCTTTGATCAATCAACCAATGGCGTATGGTTGGGGGTGAGGAGTTGTCATCAAATTCAATATTTTGATGACCTTGGCTAAGGTCAGGTTCTTATAGCTACTGTTGTCAGCACAAAATGTAGCGAAGTCTCCTTCACACACATTTGAGAGTGGAAGATCCACTCCCTTTCCTTTGACTCCTCTGATCGTTTGGTTGGATATTTGTAGTTGTGATGGTGGCATTGGGTTTTGAATAAATTATCTACTTTCCTTTGTCTTTATTTGCATTAGATTCCAATACAGAGTTCAACTCTAAGGATTGCATCTTAGCCAAATGTGATTGCTTCAATTAACATTCATCACTATTGTGCCAAGAGATTTTGTGTAACTCAAACCACTTTCCAATGCCCTTCTTCAAGTTCCTGTTACCCTTCTTCATGTGTGGTTTGCACTGGTTGTTGTGAGTTTGTCTATCCTTTATTTGTCCTTTGTTTTATGAGTTAAGGCCACATTTATCAGGCTTCTGAAGTGATTTATTTTCAAACCCAAACTCCCGCTTATTCTTCTGATTGAATTTTTGCTCAATTTTGACAGCAAATCGATAAGTGGTTTCTAGTTAGGAAATTTCCATGAAATTCATCTATGTTTGGATGTATTTATGTAGGACATTGCAATACTTTAGGACCAAGTTCCATTAGGAGTCTTTGATACCTAGCTTTCAGTGTAAGGTATGGAATATATTGGTAAACTATAGCATCGTTTGGTCTCTTTCTTGGCACAAAGTTGTCCATCTCATATATTGGTCATCGTAGTTTCTGATCAGGTAGAAATCCTCCTCTAGGGCATGGACAAAGGATGCCCAAGTGTGTTTTGTACTAGATGTTGCGAACTCATCTCCAACATGATTGTCGCAGTAATTGTTCCATTCAAGCCATGATCCCATATTTACCTGTTAAACTTAGTTTGCAGGTTGTTATATCATATGATATATTTAAATTTTGAGATATGTTTTAAGTACTTTTAACGAATAATTAATACTACTTTAAGAGTTTGAATAGGCAGATGTCTACTTTCATATTTATGTGACACTCAATTTTTTCATTACATATTTTTTCCATGCCAAATCGTATGGGTATTCATTTTCATACTCAAATATTGCTACTATGATTGGAACTATTAGGACCTAAGTACTTGGATTTTATTCCGAAATAAACTCACCCAATATACACTCCAAATATGTAAAACTCCGAACCATTGAAAATTTCACGAAAATTTAACAGATGGGATAATTTTTTAGGTTTTTTTCCAAGAAAAGACTTGTAAATTTCCTTCTTTTTTAAATGATTGATCCAACTTCCAAAGTATAAGGTTTTTTATTCTAAACATCATAAAATTTGTCCAAAAACTATATAAAATCCTTATAAATATGAATATTTTTACAATAATATCACCAAACATTGTCTTTGGAAATTTAAGAATCAATAAGATTTGCCAAGATTTATTGACTTTCAAAAATTATGGATCCTTGAAATTTCCTGAGGAGTCCCAACTATATCTTAATTGGATGTTTTGAGTGATAGGTATGGTTTTCAGGTTGTAGACATGATAAAAAATGGAATTAGTTTCCTTAGGCCCTCCATGGGGGTTGTAAGCATCTAAGGAAATTCAAAATTTGTTAAACAACTACAAATGAGCTCTTAGTGGTATTATATTCAATGCCCATAAATAGTAAGGATTTTATGGCCCCCCTTTCATGAACCATGATACTTAATTGTAACCATTAGCGCCTAAGTCCTTGGATCCTACTCATAAACACACTCACTAGAATCATTTGAGTTATTTCCATATTCCACTCATAGATACAATTAAAGTTCCTTCATTGGTTTTTGGGATAATACATTTGCCTTAGAGGAATATGTCTTACAACTTATCATGTCAAAACCTTTGGTTATATCATAATTGGATGTTCTGAGCATTGAACATGGTTTTTGAGGCTATAAACATGGTCACAAGGAAAGAATTCCCTTAATCCCTACAAGAGACTTGTAAACATATGATAATAGTAAGAATTCTTCAACCACCAGCCATGACCTCTTAAGAATCTTCTTGCTAGTGCCTAGAAATAACATTTACACTATGGGGTTTCTTGCATGGACCATGATCCTTAAGTTAGAATTGTTAGGATATAATTCCTTGACTCTTGACTCTTACACTTCAACACACTCACCCAAGGTGCATTGGAATTGTGTGAGTTATTCTCATATACCACTCATAAGTATAAATAAATTTCCCTCAGTAGGGTCTTTGTTGGTTTTCCATATACCATTATTCATAGAACTCTTGTTGCTCAATAAGACCTAGTATATAGTACTTTGCATGATGTAAGCATGACATTGAAATCTCTTGGAATCGACTTGGAGGATACTTTGATGCTTTAGAACCTCATGCATGATCCATGATTACTAGAGGAACATCTTAGCACCCATCTCTATAGGATTTTGGGCCACTACCATAATCTAGTCTACAAAATCCATTAAACCAACATAGATGCATCTTAAACCCAGATCTATCAAGCACAGAGAGAGATTCAATTTTTTGTGAGGTGTAAATTATTTTTATCTTGAATTTTTTACACATCAAGAAAAAAATTACACCTCAATATATTTGATCCCTCTTGGTTCTTGATATATCTAGGTTTAAAACCAAATCAATTTAATATATATATTTTTGTTTAAGTCAATATCATTTGCATTTTTGCACGGGAGGAGCGAGGTGCGTGCTTGACAATAAGTATGGGGAGGATGTTGTCAAGTAAAGTAATGTAATGTAACATAAAGTTACATTACCAAAAATGGAAATTAATTAAGAAAATCCATGTCCTATAAAATTAAAAATTAAACCTCTATCTATCTAGCAATGGAGTAATAGATCTATCCAGAAATGGAGGAATTTAAGATTACACCTCAAGAAATTGATCTGTCTATCTACTTGATAAATATAGGTTTAATATGGATCTATGCTAGTTATTTTTTATAGGAACAACATGTTATATAACATTACACAACTTATTGATTACAACATCTCTGTAGACTAAATTGTAAGCATCTCATTACTCTTGAAGCAATAGCATTTTTTTAATCTTCATGTTATTTTTTTAATCTTCACTATGAGACATACACTAAAATTTAACAATTTTTTAATCCTCTCAATGAGAGCTACACTCAAATTTTGGAGAATTGACTTTAAAATCATAGACAATCGACGAGGCACAAAAAGAACTGGAACTAGTGAGAATACATGGACTCCCCCACCCCTCCCCCTTGAGATTTTTCAGGCTCATTTTTTATGGAGCTTTGAAAGGCAGCCATGCCCACCAGGTTATGGGTGTATCATCAGAGACCATAGGGGGAGCATGCTTGGTTTCAAGTATGGCTTCATCGGTTGGGAGACAAACAATACGACTGAGGTAGAAGGCATTTTGCAGGGATTCGAAATGGTGAAGGAGAACCGATCGACCACCTTAATCGTGGAAGGAGAATCCCGGAAGGTAATTCAAATGGAAACCAAAATCCTTCATGGGACCCCAATTGTAAAGGTGGCACACTCATGGAGGTTGGAAGGAAGGTTGGGAAGGTCTATGGAGATTTTAAACCCAGGGGTTGCAGTCCTCTTTAACCAAATCAAAAGACTTGGCAATAAGGTGGCAGACATGCTGGTGAACCTCGGGATGGAAACCTGTAGAGCAATTAAATCCAAGGATTGGAGTGAGGTCTTGGATATGATGGTTAGAGACAACTATATTGACCTCACACACCAAGATATGATGAGTATTCATGAAACATGGAGGGAAGGAGGGCCCAGAACCTCACACATAAAGGAGGTTGTACAGACAACTTGAGGGTGACATTAGGTGAAGGGGAGGCTGGTTTTAAATTTGCGTAGACTCATGATCAATGCACCATGTGTTCAAACAGTGGGAATACGTCCAGAAATGAATGAAAAAATGGGAGAATCCATGATACTAAATGGGATCTATCTACTCTGGACTACGGAGCATGAGCGAGCCATCTTAGCATGTACTGCTCTAATCATGGTTCATAAGAGGAAGTTGATATTTAGGGATATGCAGGGTGGAAAACAAAATCACTATAGAAAAGGTTGTCTTTGCATTGGTTTAGCTGTTATCGTGAGTAGAGGGACATCGGGGACCTAGAAAATGGATGTTTACCAATGAAGGATCACATAAGAAAGTATGGATGGATGAAAAGGAAAGGGGAAGTGTGTGTTGGGACAAGAGGAGGAAAGTGGTAGGGTGACCAGGGCTTGGAAGAAATCCCTGTGGGAAGCTTGATTGTTTGAATTTGGTGTCCCCAAGGATATCTAGCAGACGATAAACGAAAAGGAATAGAAGTTGTGGGTGGAATTGGATAAGGAAACCTTGCACGAGGAGTGTTGCAAAGCAGAGGATTGGATCTTGAACCCGGGCCACAATGCAAGTAGACTCAGCCTCTACGGGAGAACCGTGGTGCTTTTTTGGGTAATGAAAAATCTTATTGGCCACTTGATATGGGAGAAGAAAGATATGGGAGGTGATGAGGAACAACTAGTGCAATGGCGGTACAGATGATGGATGACTCGAAGCGACTGAACCAGAAAATGGAAACCATTCTACATGGCCTTGGTATGTGCCTCTAGCTCATTCATCCAAGGTGAATCAGTAGACTCCTGCAGATAGCAATCGCTAGGGGTGCATCCCCGATCTCCAATATATTCTATTATAGATGCTCTATGCTCTAAGTATCAATGCCCATGCTCTGTGCTTTGGGTATAAATGCCTAAGGTCCTTGTTTGGATGTAATGTTGGTCTAGGTGATTATAAATGTCAAAGAGAAATAGGTATTGTAGTTGTTTCATAGTTTACTGTGTAATCAATCTAGAATCAAGATGTGTCGGTACCAAGTTTTGTTAGAGGTATACTATGTAGCAAGTCTGTTCAAGTTAGTTTTTAGCCAGTGAACCGGAAAAGGAAGTTACTAACAAAAAGTTGTCTATGTATAAGAATGCAAAAAAATCTTCTATGATATTTGAATAAAATCTCTTTCTTACAAAAGAAAAAACTACTCTTAAAAATCTTTCCTTCCTAACCTACTTTTACCTTCCATGTCCTATAATTTCCTCTACTAAAATATGTTGGAGCATTAACTATATTGAGCTAATCCTAGATACAACCTATAAGTTCAAGTATCGACTATATCAACCTAACTTCCTTGTAAACCAACCGATAGTCACCATCAAACATCTTGGGAAGTGTGTCTTAGCATGTCCCTCCCACAAGTCTAGTTCTCAAAAAATAAACTGTGGGTAATACCTCCATGCCTCCTAATGGAACTAGGGTCAACACCCTATTAATAACCAACTTGTGTTGTTGTTCATAGAGATACATCATTGAATGACCAATTTGGGCAACCATGTTTATTGTAAAAACTTGTAGTGACCCACACACCAAAGTAATTTATCGAACTAATAATTAAATTATGAATTGATACTTCGTAATATACCTTTTTAACTTTTAATGTCAACAACATCAGGGTCACTTTAGTAACACAATCATATGGATATAACTTAGTCCATCTAACCTTTGGATTAGTCAACCAAAACAAAAGATCATGCATAGCCATATATTATTTTCAAGCGATTACCAAGTTATTAACTAATAAATGAAGTAAACAAGATAATTTATTTATCACATGTGCATTGCACCCATTTATTGATTTAAATGTAATTTAAGTTGGTATCCATGTACGACAATCTTCCATTTAAATTTACAATTTGGAAGCAAGTCACACTTTTGTCATCATTAATACCATAAACAATAAACTTAAACATAACTTTCTCATATAGGTAGGTTCATAAATCCACAAATATAATTTTCTCAATCAAGTTGACTTCAACGAATACTAAGCAAATAAATATAAAATAGGTCATAATGTAGTTTAGATATCAAAGTCACAAAATGGTGCATTACATATAGCAATCCTTTGCGAAACTTCTCCATAAAGTTACAATAAAAAAGTGTGGAATAATCACAATGCACGGTCTCTATGTCCTCGCAAGTAGTAGATCGTGGGTTATACTTGTATTTATGGATCTTAAATTGGTCCACCATGCAATGCCTAACTTGTCAGACCCTACAGTCAAATATGAGTAATGGTTCGACCATCATTGTTCTCTCATTTGAAATCAGTGACTCTTTTGAGTTTAGTTCATGATATTCATCAGCTATACAATGTTGTAATAATGATACATGAAAAACATCACAAGTTCTATGCAAATGGGGTGGTAGTGGAACTCAATATGTAATGGTCCAATTCTTTCTATTATTTTAAATGTCCCTATTAATCAAGGTGACAACCTTGACACATGTATTTCTCACGCTGCAGTTCTCTTTCATGTTCTGGAGGTGTTGGTAAAACCATGTTGGCAAGCTGTTTGTCAACTAGTTGTATTATATTGTGGAAGTACGGGACCCCTTCCCCTTCCTGAGCTTCATCTCTGTGCCAACCTAATTCGACTGGGTTACCCACTTGTAAATCCCTGTGTATTTGGACATTTACAACTCGTGCTTGCATAGGCCGGTTCGACGGTTGTACTGTTTTCTTTACTAAAGGAGGTCCAATTTTCTGATCAAGCAAGTTGTTGTGGTTGTCTCCAAATTCTTTCAATCTCTTCACACCGCAGAGGTACGTGATTGGGATTCTTGCATTGGATACATGAGGAGGGAGTGGAGCTCAGCTCCCTCAGGGGCCAAAGCACCACCCCTCACCGGCCGCCCATGAGGGGTGGTGCTTTGGCCCCGAGGGAGCTGAGCTCCGCTCCCTCCTCTCTTCTCCTCCAGCAGACGGTATATCAGGAATGACTTGTTGGTTGGATGGTAAATAATATATGATCTACGATCCATCAAAGTAAATTTGTTAGCTACTCACCTTACGATAGGTTTCTTAATGCAACTACTCTCTGTTAGGAGACTTGTGGAAATATAAATACCCCCAAATATCTCGTCTGATCCTTCTCTAGAGAGAACCATCTTCATTCGTAGGGACTTGATTTTACAGGAAATTAAGAACATGGGCATGGTCTCTCTGATAGTTGTCACGTCATACGATTTCGACGTGCTATATAACATCCTCTATTGCATATATGCCATCCTCTTATAATCACCCCAGACATAGGCAACCATTTAATACATAAACAAAACATTTCGTTTAGTTTAAAATTTACATGCAGAGATGGGTGTGCAGGTGATTACCTGGACCTCAAAATGGAATTCGTGTTGAAAAGTACCTCTTTTGCAGCCTATAAATCTGGTAAAGGGCTTGTGGTCTCCAATTTTGGTATCAAGGGAGTAGTTGTGTTGATTGGAATGGGGATTTCATTGACAATTATGCCTCGCACATGAGATGATTCATTCAATCACGCAAATGAATGATGAATGCAATTCATAGAATATTTTTTTTTTTGGGGGGGGGGGGGAGATTAAATTGTTGATTTATTCAATTTTCTCCTCAATAATCGACTTTTACCATATAAATCCATAAAAATATGATTAGAATTGAAGTTTAAATAATAGAGAGAAAATAGAAAGTCATAGACGAAGAAAAATAGCACAAATTTTCATAAAAAAACTAATAACTAATAGGCTCCCTTGACTCTGTCCACTACTCTCTGATGCTTCCTCTGGAGTGCTCCCCCCACATGAAGCAAGAAAAAAATCCATTGAGAGTTTTTTTCAATGGTTTCTCTATTTCTTATTCACTTACTCTAGATGTGGTACCATAAAAAAATACTCGTCATTAAGCTCACTCTAGAGATATTGATACTAGTAAAATATGGTATTGCTTTGCGTAATTGCTTGATGGAAAATCGCACAATTGCATTGTCATGTAGGGAATCTCCCATGTAACTATCCTATATGACTATTGGATGGAAATTCACATAGTTGTTCCGAAGAGTAATGTGTCTCTCTCATTATAATTGCACTTGTGTTAGAGGGGATAGATCTGTGCTAACTTGTGCGATTTTTAATGGTAAAGTTGTGTTATTTTGTCCTCTTATTTTTGGTGTTATTGATGTCAAGGATTGAAAATTTGTTTTGTTTTTTGTGGTTGCAAGATACCTTATCCATGACTATGGATTTTATTAAGTGGCATAATTTCCACCATGATGCTTTGATAGATCAATTCTAAGGCCATGTTTTTGCTAAGCATACCCTATGAGATGCAGGGTTGCTCAAGTTCTTTTTATTCCCCTACATGAGGTCAAACGAGCATCTTGTGAGGAAGATATTGGCTATATGGGATTCCCAATGAGAGTAATGCATCGATGGTGAGGAGGAGTTAACCTTGGATGGATGGAACATTTATTTTTTTACTGATCTCTGCATGGTGCATTAGCTGGTTGACAATACACTGTATTCTCTGATGGTAACATGGTGACTTATGAAATATACCAATGTTTAGGACTTTCTCTTTAGGAATAACACGACATTCTATTGTATCATAAAGGCTTGCAATATTTATGAAATTTGTAACAGAAAATGGATAGTATCAATTTCAATGTGCCAGTGTGATCCCCTTTCATAACTATATGTCTCTTCTTTTATTTGGTAACTTGAAAATTGTGTGGTTATTGATTCTGCAACACAATTTGAAAAGAGGAGGAAACACGCAGAATATACTATTAATACATTTGTGCCTCATCCTTCCTCTTGTTGGTCTCTTCTTGAAAATTCCCAAAGCAGTTTGATGACGATTGGATAGTGGAGTAGCTTGCATGCAATTGATATGGTAACATGTTCTTTTTTATGGCTTGGTAGTGTAAGTTTCTCATCATTTAGGTAAGTCGACCTTCATGACACGATTGTGGCAAAATTTACATCCATTCACATCTACACCATCTATAAAAATTAATAAATGTGTTATTAAAAATAAAAAGTAAAAAAAAAACTCTAAATATGAATTAAAATAAAATTCTCCTTGGACATTTAATTCTGATTTATTATTTTATGAGGGCTTTACTAATATTTTCTTCCATGTACACCCCATATGTCAAACAGATTGGAATATTTTTTGGATCTTTACAATCAAGTGAGGGCTTCCTTTTAATCTATATGAAACACTACATATGATCACATATATTAGTAATGTTTTGAGTTCACATTTTATTTTAGAAATAAAATTTCTATATGTAATATTTTTAATATGTTACTTATAAATATATGGTATAGTTTTTCTTTAATTTATGTGAATTGTCACTTTTTGGAAATTAATATGAAATGGTAGCACTTTTATACAAAAAAACTTTGAAAATCCATTGAAAATGGTTTTACATGTCTTTATTTTCTGGATTTTTTTGCAATTTTGTCAATAAAAATGTCTTATTTTGTCCATAAAATGTCTTATTTTAAAGAAAAAATTGCAAAATGTATATGTTTTTCATTATAAATTTCTTCTAAATATATGTTATTTTGTTAAATCTCTAAAAAAACACTTGAAAATAGGAATTAAAAATATTTTATGACAAAGATGATTCAAAGGCCCAAAAAACTGCCTCAAATTGAAAATGTGTGATACTGGTATCAACCCTTTTTGAAATGGAGGTAAAAACAACTACTAAAATTAGGAGAGAGAAAAACGAGAACTGTGTCGAGTTCTCATTTCATAGTATAAGTGGTTTCTAACAGACCATAAACGAAAAGGAATAGAAGTTGTGGGCGGAATTGGATAAGGAAACCTTGCACAAGGAGTGTTGCAAAGCAGAGGATTGGATCTTGAACCCAGGCCACAATGCAAGAAGACTCAACCTCTACGAGAGAACCGTGGTGATTTTTTGGGTAATGAAAAATCTTATTGGCCACTTGATGTGGGAGAAGAAAGATATGGGAGGCGATGAGGAACAACTAGTACAATGGCGGTACAGATGAGGGATGACTCGAAGCGACTGAACCAGAAAATGGAAACCATTCTACATGGCCTTGGTATGTGGGTTCCTCCAACTCATCCATCCAAGGTGAATCAGTAGAATCCTGCAGATAGAAATCGCTAGGGGTGCATCCCTGATCTCCCATATATTCTATTGTAGATGCTCTATGCTCTAAGTATCAATGCCCATGCTCTGTGCTTTGGGTATAAATGCCTAAGGTCCTTGTTTGGATGTAATGTTGGTCTAGGTGATTATAAATGTCAAATATAAATAGGTCTTGTAGTTGTTTCACGGTTTACTGTATAATCGATCCAGAATGAAGATGTGTCAGTCCCAAGTTTTGTCGGAGTTATACGATGTAGCAAGTCTGTTCAAGTTAGTTTTTGGCCAGTGAGCTGGAAAAGGAAGTTACCAACAAAAATTTGTCTATGTATAAGAATGCAAACAAATCTTCTGTGATACTTGAATAAAATATCTTACTTACAAAAAAAAAAAACTACTCTTAAAAATCTTTCCTTCCTAACCTACTTTTACCTTCCATGTCCTATAATTTCCTCTACTAAAATATGTTGGAGCATTAACTATATTGAGCTAATCCTAGATACAACCTATAAGTTCAAGTATCGACTATATCTGAAACCTAACTTTTTTGTAAACCAACCGATAGTCACCATCAAACATCTTGGGAAGTGTGTCTTAACATGTCCCTCCCACAACTCTAGTTCTCAAAAAATAAACTGTGGGTAATACCTCCACCCCTCCTAATGGAACTAGGGTCAAAACCCTATTAATAACCAACTTGTGTTGTTGTTCATAGAGATACATCATTGAATGACCAATTTGGGCAACCATGTTTATTGTAAAAACTTGTAGTGACCCACACACCAAAGTAATTTATCGAACTAATAATTAAATTATGAATTAATGCTTCGTAATTTACCTTTTTAACTTTTAATGTCAACAACATCAGGGTCACTTTAGTAACACAATCATATGGATATAACTTAGTCCATATAACCTTTGGATTAGTCAACCAAAACAAAAGATCATGCATAGCCATATATTATTTTCAAGCGATTACCAAGTTATCAACTAATAAACGAAGTAAACAAGATAATTTATTTATCACATGTGCATTGCACCCATTTATTGATTTAAATGTAATTTAAGTTGGTATCCACGTACCACAATCTTCCATTTAGATTTACAATTTGGAAGCAAGTCACACTTTTGTCATCATTAATACCATAAACAATAAACTTAAACATAACTTTCTCATATAGGTAGGTTCATAAATCCACAAATATAATTTTCTCAATCGAGTTGACTTCAACGAATACTAAGCAAATAAATATAAAACAGGTCATAATGTAGTTTAGATATCAACGTCACAAGATGGTGCATTACATACAACCATCCTTTGAGAAACTTCTTCATAAAGTTACAATAAAAAAGTGTGGAATAATCACAATGCACGGTCTCTATCTCATATAACATTGTTTTTTCGATAAAATGTATTTTAATGGTTTATAATAAGATTAGAACTTCTTGCGTTTACAAAAGCTATGATGCTATCATTGGTTTAATATCGGAATAAAAAACAATTTTAAATAAAATAAATACTTATTAATCCAATTTATCAATTTATGGATTGACATTTTATGTATTTTTATCGATGTTTAAATTTTCAAGTTATTGTTATCAAGCTATGTACAACATAAACATATTTTAAACTTTTACTTCCATTATAATAATAATGTTGGGTATTGTTAAAATCAATATCAATGCCCACAACGTTTATAGTGAAAATGGTTTCATTATAGTGAAAATGGTTTCATTATATGAATGAGTCAAGGCCATTATTTAGACCAATTTGTAGTAACTTTAACAAAAACATGTAATTTAGTTTAAGGTTGTGTATTATTTTTATTTTTTAAAACTATTTTTGTGCCTATTCATTGGTTAGTGCAGCTCTTTTGTGCTCCAAGACCCTGCGGCTAGCTTTGGTTAGCAAAAATTAAATACAAACAAAGTTTTTGCAATCATTAAAAGCTAGTGTATTTTACCAAAGTTATTCACAACCTAATGTATTTTCCCAAAATTATTCGCAACTTGCTATCTGTAAGCATTAATAACACGTATGTTTCCAAAGAATGGAGTCATAATGTAGCCCTCGTAATCTGCATGCATGCATTAACCATTGGCATGTCTTCACCTTTTACCTTTGCATGGCAGGCCATAGAATGGAGTTGTTCAAAAAATCTCTGCGCCTTTACCCTTTGCATAACGGGTCTCATTCTTAATGGTAAGGGATTATACGAGGTCTGCAAGAGCTTCTCCACCTGCAAGGGTTTCATACTTCCATGTTACAGTTGTCACTTATCATTACGGAATACTAAATGTTCCTTGGGAAGAAAAATTATCAAAGCACACATTCTGGTCTATATTACTGGTTGCTGATATTTACATATTCCAATCGACACGTCTATCTTTCAATTGTTTTGCATAAACTATCAAATACATCTTTCTAACTGTTTTGCATAAGCTATCAAATAAATTCAGGCATGGCTCTGTTCGATCTAAATATAACATAAATTTGATTTATAGATGCGGGGTTGTACCCTTATGTGCTAAAAAGTACTCGACCTAAGTCTACAGTGTTATTTTCTTCTGCACGTATGATTAGAACATGCCAAAAAGAGGTTTCAACCAATGAATACCCCATGAAGCTTCTTGGAACTATTTTGAAGCACATTGAAACATACTATAAATATGTATATATAGTTACTGTGATTTTGATCATGTAAATGTAGGTCATACAGACACCTACAATAATTACTGGTTAGGGTGTCTCCATGTAAAAGACGTGGCAAGAGCACATATATTGCTCCATGAAACCCCATCAGCATGAGGGAGACATCTCTGTGTTTCGAGGATGCTACCATTTAGTGACATTGTCGAGATTGTGGCCAATATATGTCCATAGTATAAAGTACAATGATAAGATTTTAAACTTCATCATATTCTCTCTGTCATCCCAATGCCTTATGCAGTATAAATGGGATATGTAGTCTGTGTTATACTAATAATTTGTATCTATGAATTTTCAGTAATTTGAATTGTTACAACTAATGTTTCATGCAGTTTCAATACGAAAACCCCTAATTTTTTTGCATCTATGGACTTTCAGTAATTTGAATTCTTACAGTTAATTTTCGTGTAGTTTCAGTACGAAAAACCCTAATTCTTTGAATGCCAATAAAATAGGCCATGTGAATTCCCATAAAATAGGCCATGGTTCATCCAAATAATGTGTACATAATTATTTGTTTCATTACATATCACATGTTACTAGGTGGATATGATAGTAAGATGAGTGTGCATGCCTTATAATCGAGTCAATACCAAAGCACGTCCACCTCTATTACCACAATATTTTTTGCTTAAAAATATGGGAAAAGATAATTTAGTGTTGTCAAGTAGCCAGATGTTAAGAGGATAGTGGAAAATGGTTATGCATGTATGGGTTATTAGTAAGAGAATACGACTTAATAATTTATTAGGATTTAAGGGTTATTGGGTTAGGCAGAAAGATTAAGGGGTAGTTATGTTATTCAATCGATGGTTAGGGGTTTAGGGTTAGAGGATTAACATGTTAGTTTACATAAGATGTCAGTGACTATGGTCAAGTTGTTATGGGCTATGGTATTAGACATACCAATTATGGTTTTTGCGGCCTATGCAATGGTTAGGGATAAAAAAACAACATATTGTGTCATATTACTTTCCTCTAAATCTCATGTGCCATACATGTTACCATAAATCACTATACATGGTCTTCATATGAGAGAATATGTATCATTACATGTGGTATATTATGTCCATTTTGAATTTTTGTAAACATGATGGTGCTTAGGGACTACATAATCAACCTTTTGCACATTATTGATGTGTCTTGGGGAATACATGATGAATCTTTGACATCAAGGAAGTTATGTTGGTCGTTATGACGTGAATCAAGGTGTTCTTATCTGGCATGCATTTTTGGTTAAGGCTGTAATAGCTAGCCGTGAGTGTCCTGTACGTGAAAAATCACTCCACAAACCATAATTAGTAAAATTATGCATAAAAGTATTCAATTCATCAAAGATAAAGGAAAATAATCATTATTAACCACTTAAAGCATCAATGGAAGTAGTATGGTGTTTTCTGTGTAGTTACAACAAATTGATGGAAAATGGAATCATAAATGGGTGATAATGAGAAGAAAAGGGATGAAATATATGCCAATAAGTGATGGAAAAATGGACAAATCCGTGGCTGAACAATTTCAAACCTATCTCTCTTACAAATTTCATCTACATGTTTGTAGAAAACAATTATTACTATCAAATCTATTTTGTCAAAACATGTATTAAAAGAGTAGTTTCGTTTCTTAGAAGGCAGAAAAATCCATGAGGCCATAGGGGTCTCATAAGATGTTCTACATAGTATGAAGTATAGGAAGGATAAGGGGGGTATTATGAAAATTGATCTATCAAAGGCCTATGATTTTGTTAATTGGATTTACATCCGGTTGTTACTTTGTAATGTCTAGACCTCCAAATTGACCCATACGCTCTCAAATTTTCTCAAAAGGTACATGACTGATATCATAACTTAAATATTATTTTTAGTGATGTTTTATGACCCCCTAATTACTTCTGCAAACTTGTTCAATGTTCTGTTCATAGTAGGAGTCTTTACTAGGAAATTGGGTCTCCAATTCCCCTTGGGAATTGCCAGAAATGGCTTCTCAAATGGTCCCAAAGTCACTCGAAGTTATGAACAGAGGCAGGGGACGTGTAAAGGAAAATTTTAAATTCTCATATGCATCATGGTTCAATTTATACAGGCTTCTATGGCTCTTTCCAAAACAGCTCCCAAATCACAATTTCGACCCTTGCAGAAAATGCACCAAATCTTCTCCCAATGCAAAAAGAATGAGTAAAATGGATTCCACTGCTTAAGTACTGAACATGAGACTTGAAATAACATTAATTACAGTCCATTCATCATACATTTATCAGAGATACATTCCTCCATTCGAAATAATAATCATTACCATGGAATATATCAAAATAGAGTGGAAATGGACATTGTTTGCTCATTAAAAGTCATTTTGACATACAACTCTTGGGTATTTCGACTTGAAACTTTATGAGAATGAAGAAAAAAGCATATTTCACTGGATACAATAATAAATATATTAGGAGGATCTCTCCCAAAGAGTACATGAGCAAATCAAAAGTATTATTACTCACATAAATATATTTATGTGAATAGAAGTAACATTAAACAAAAACAATATTTAAACTAATTTGAGGACCGCCTTGGACTCCTTGAAAACATAAACCCACATGAGACCATTGAAAAAAAATAAAAATGAAATAATTTTACACCAAAACAATATTAGAATATGAATAATCAAGGTAGTCAACAAACTTAAGATGCACCAATGTTGTCAACAACCATTAAAACGAAAGATTTCTTACACCTCTAGAAAATAGAATGACAACTACTAAACATGCACCTCAATGAACCAACTAGGGATCAAATGAGTGCAATGATGGACATGTGTTGTACAATTTGTAGGTTCCCAAAACAAACGGGGTCCGAGGGGGTGATCACCTCCCCAACTAGGGGGCATGGGGGGTAAATTTTGAACTTTTCTGATTAATGGTTTTTTTGACCCAGTGTAAGCTAAAGAATTAAAGTTATAATATAATCCAGGTGAATCAATTAGGCTTTTGAATGCTATAATATTGTTTTTAAATAATGAAGATAATACAATGAGATAGAGAGTGGAGAAACTCTCAAGTAGGCTAGTTTCCTGGTTAAGGGTTTCCAAGGTAAATCTCTTTATATTGTGTGAGACATTGT
>LPNX011141918.1:10653-27439 GCA_001517045.1 Pseudotsuga menziesii | reverse complement strand
GTTTGGAAGATCTTCAAAGTCTACATGTTGAGGCATTGACCAAGATTTTCCAAGCTAAGGTATTTGTATCCAGTTAAGATTAAGTGGGAAAGGTACGTACTTGTTGGAGTTACATCTTAGCTTGTAAGTTTTTATATGAGTTAATTAGGTGTTTATGTTAGCTTCAATTAACTTATATATTATGAATTGCTTGTTTAATCTCATGGAACCGGTAAGTATGTTAATCCATGTGTGTTATTTTAATTGTCTGCTTTGTATTGCCTCCTTATGTTAATCCATTTTATTTGAGGAAGTTTTGGCTAACATGATGGTATTACAAATACAGTAGTAGAAAGTTGAAAGAACGGTCTTATTTTGTCATTTGCTAATGTCTGTAATGGGTTTTATTTACCTGGAAGCTATTTGCACACATACCCTAAAGGAATGCTTGTTTAGGACTATTAGCCGATTACTGCTGGTTAGGGCTAGAACAACTTCTAAACTGTGCCCAGAATTAAAGTTTAGGTTGATAAAAGGGCTTATACAGCTGTCTTGCTGCCCAGAAAAACCCAGAACACCAAATTTAAGGCTGCTGTAACAATATAACTTGCCCAGATTGCTGATTTTTTTGCCTAGAAGTCACCCTACAACAGTCCAATAAGGTCATGGCTTAGCTTGGCAGCCCATAAGGAGGTCACGCATAGCTTAACTATCCAACAAGAGATCATGGCTTAGCTTGGCAGTCCATACAGAGGTCACACCCAGTCTTTAGCAGCCCACAAAGAGATCTTGCCCAGTCTAAGGAACAACAATAAGTTCATGGCCCAGACTTAGGAGCAGCAAGAAATTCACAGCCCACTCCAAGGAGCAGCAAGAACCTTGGAGGTCAAGCCAAAGCAGTAGTAAACCCTTAGAACATTCACTTAATCAGATCTCGAATTTTCTCTTGTCAAGACACACACTAAATGATTTTTTTTTGTTGATATTATTATTTTGGGTTGCAATGCTTTTGACTACAAGTAACCATTTTTGAATTTACGAGTTTGATTGACAAAGTTTTGGTCATCCATGGGCATCAATATCATCACTTTAATTTGTGAAGCCTTGGTGTTATAAGCTTGATTTGGTTCTAGATTGTTGACCAAAACAAAGTAGAATCAGCAACATTCTAATATCTTTATATTATGGCATCAGACAAACATGAAAATAAATGTTTCATTTGCATATAGAAGCTAAATAAGTTGAAAACAATGTCAGCTCAAAGTACTTTCATATGCTTTTGTCTGATAAATATTATTGAAGGGAAACAATCTTGCAACTATTTTTCCCTTCCTTTGTTCCATGATTGGGTGTAGTATGACTACGGTGTATTCTCAAAAATATCCTTCACAGGGAGGGAACTTTATGAGAGAATAGGAAATTGCTACTGAAATATAAAATTGATTTTTTTGGTGAGAGTTTGGCCTTTATTATTCCCTTGAACATAGAATTTTTCATTCATTCAAGGGCACCAAAAGGAATGGTAAACTTATGGATATAAATGCAGAGTTCAGGTAAGATGATTGATGATCATAGATAAATGGTGAATAATGTATGTGAATTGCTCTTTTTATATACAGTTATTCTCATTTTGAGCAGATCAGAATTCATGGCATCTGTCATTGCCCTCAGGTTTATGCACAAGTCTCTGCTGTATGACGATTCCCCCCTTCTAACCAGATAGAGCTTTATAAACTTATTTGCATTCAGTACTTAGCACCTAGGCTGTCAATGGGATTAAGATATCACTACATATTTGACACCTAAGACTTGCTTCCTATCTTTTATTGGGTGAGGATGGTACTACTATAGGGTGAAATAATATAACCTTTAATGAAACATACAGTCTGTAAGACTGACTTCGAATTAAACATGTCTTATTATGGTTGAAACTTGAAATGACTTGCTGTAGGTTAATTCAAATCCCTCTTATTGTAGGTATTCCCTGTTGATTACTTGAATTATGTAGTATTGTACTTTTCAGATTGTTTGTTAATTAAATATACCAGTGTATTTACTATTACTTCTATGGTTCCTTTATGAGATTACAATGTGTTAATCATGCGTCAATATTCTGTGTTATAATGGTGTATGCCACGTTATAAGTATCATTCCTATCAATTGGTTAATGGGTGGTTGGTTACATCCTTGAGGATGCCAGGCGAGGAAGCCATAAAGCACAAATCATTAGAATTGGGATCAAAATGTTGTTTTGACTCAGGATCATCAGACCTGCTTGAGATGGTTACATGTGAGGCATCCAACATGGGATAGCAGTGGTTTTGGTCTCAAGTATTTTGGTTGTTATCCATCTACATAATTTTGTGGGGTTTCTAGAAGCCAACAATGGGATTGTATTTCTCTACACACCATGATTCGTATACTAACATACCTAAGCAACCTGAATGTTTTGACTAATAGTATGTTGTTGTGATGCTTTTGTTTTGTCAAAGTAGAGGTGCACATGTGTTACAGCTGGTAATGTGTAAAAGAGCATATTTTAGCAAAGGCTATACTATATAGTCTATATGTTTTGTATATCACATTAATAACAATGTTGCTATACTATTTCAAATTTCAATGAATGCCTGAACATTATCGTTGTAGGTTATAGATAGAGAGATGAAACAAGTCACTTAAGTTTTAAGTTATTATTTTTTCCTTGGTTATTTGAGATTGTTTAAGTTGTATTGCAGGTATTATATTTTAGAATTATGTTCAATGAGATTGATATTTTAAATTGGCATTTGCAGAGTGGGTGATGTTTTATTAGCTTTGACAGCAAAAAAAGAATATATACCTTACACAAACTCAAGGCTCACTCAAATACTATCTGATTCTTTGGGTAATGAGCATTGGCCTTTTTTTCTTTAACATACATAAAGTTAAAAGGTGAACTATTTGGAATCTTTGGATTATATTCATATATATTTTGTGGACATTTAATNATTTGGATTATATTCATATATATTTTGTGGACATTTAGTCTGCATCTTCTGGTGTGACAATTCAGTAGTCAGGGTTTAAAGTCACAAATAAACAATCTTTTTTACAGAGGTAATTAATGACATTTTTTGTTGTTTGTTACTTTTGTTTTTTCCTTAATTCATTGCAATAAAATTTTATAAATATTGACATACTAACATGATTAATTGTCTTCTTTGAACCTTGATGTGATTCCTTATTGTTTTAGAGTGTATATTTTTTTTGCTAGAGGAAAATAGATTATTAACCACAAGTCAACAAGCAATTGAAAGCTTTGTAGTTCACAAAAATCATGATGTTTAGATTACACTGCAAACCACTAAGATTATCAAACCAGCATATCCCACTCCTGTCCCAACTACAAATATAATTTGGGTTTGCTTTTATACAGTCCAGATCATTTTTACCTTTCAATCCAAAAGAAGACAGCAGAACATACTGTTGACAGGTTTCATAATGTTTATAAACAGAGAATGTGTGGTGACAACCATTTATATGGGTCCTGATGGTCCTAGTCCTCTGTAATGAGCTTGATGTCAACTTTCTTCCCTAGGGCTTCCTTCAATGCTCATTGCTAGACTTTTCCATGATACCTGTGCAGGTGCAACTTGGCCTCTGCCTTTCATGAACCTGACCCTAGGGATGGCCACATCACCTTGGACCTGCTGGATGTTCACACTACAATTCTTTGGTTGATTGAGGCATAGGAATTTAAATCTAAGGGGGAAGATAAGTTTCCCCAACTTATCCTCCCGTCCCCTTGTCTCCTTAATAGATCGTTTGATTTTACTTGTCCTTAACCCTCTTTTCCCATCAATGGATTTTTTGGCCATCCAATCAGCCACTTTGTTTGCTGATCTTCTTGTGTGATTGAAATGTATACTCAGCTCTGTAATTGCCTGTTTAATCCATCCAAGTTTTCCTCTTATAAACCGGGCTTTACACATGGCCTTATTATTGATGATCTTGTTTAGAAGTTTGGTGTAATCTTCCACTGCAAATTATTGAAATCCCTGTGTAAGACAAGGTTTAATCCCTTTGGCCAAGGTTTTTGCCTTAGCCTAGTTACTTGATGCAATTCCAATAAATTCATGATATAGGAAGAGCATGCCCACATATGTTGTAAGACCACTGAGACATCTATTCCAGGTCTCAACTCTGGTCTGAGATCATTTCCCTATCCAGGTTGAGTAGTGGGATATTTGTCACTAGATTTCTCTAATCCCCCAGATATTAGAAGTGCTGTAGCAGGTAGCACCTTGCTTACCTCCAATATTATCCAGCCTGGTCTACTCAGCAAGGGCCATTCTCACATCACTTCTTAGAGGAAATTCTCAGGCTATGAGAGTTCAGGTAATAAAAGAAAAAAAGTAATATAAAGAAAAGAATTCGAAGGGGAAAACATAGTAGTTCTGGAATAGAGAGCATGCTTTGATAACAGAGTTTTTGAGCCATGAAATATATAGCCATGGGAAGCTATAAAATAATGGAGAATAATAAAAGTACTGTTGTGAAGCAGTAGAGGCCAGATTGAATAGGAAGACAACCTGATTTTATTGCCTGGTAGAAATAAAGCTGGTCATTAAATTCTCCAATAACCTAGTGAAACCTTTTTAGAGTCAAAATCTGCTCATAGATAGTAGATTCACTTTTCTGTGCACACACTGAAGAGCACTAAGGGAAAGAAGAGGACCTCTAAGAAACTCTTGAGTAGGGAAGGACGCAAAGCTCCCTTGTGTTTTGTGGGGCAGGCATTGTGAGTGCCACTGCTGGTCTGATAATAAGATTGGAAAATACTCATCAATAGTAAGTGTCTTGGTGTACCTTGTCTGGTACATGCTTAGAATTTAGCATAGGGTTGCAAGTTCCTTGTGCCAACTTAGTGCCTTGCTAATACTGATGGCATCCCTGACTTTGTGAGATTCCTCAAGTAAAGGAAGTTGTTGAAGCTTAGCGGCCCTGGTCTATACAGATTCATCAAAGGTGTTGAATTGCAGATGTTGGCTAACCTCCTCGAGTTCATCTTTGATGGCTTTGTGATGCTTTCAATTTAATGAGGCGATTTGTTGCCCATAATCCCTCAAAGAGGAGGCATTGGAGGCATTGCAATGAATGGTATCTTTCAAACAAACAATCCAATTGTGTTCACCCTTGGTCTTGGGTAATAGGTTCCAAACCCTTCTGATGCCATTTATTTAGCTGTGGCTTTGCAAATGAGAAACATTAAGGAGAATGCAGGCCATGTGCCTCTGCCAAAGAGATAGGGAAGCGTATAGGATGGTGGTTCAAGAGTGTAGTCTTCCGTAGGACTTAGATAGGCCTTCTATTACTACAAGCCTTCTAAGAACTCTTTTGTTGCTCCTTTAAAAGTTTGACCAGGGGAACCACAATAGGGTTAATTCTTTTCATTTGAGTTTATTGGTGTCCTATAAACTAAGCCTGGCAAAAATGGTAGAGCAATGCATTTCAATGAGAAAAGAAAAAAGGGTGTTATTCAATGCCATCCATGTGGCTGTCATTTATCCTTCACACATGGGCCAACAAAGTGCTCAGCAATGTGTGATTTTTATACGATTCAGACATCATCATATTTAGAAACATAGATTCAAACATCCCGAAGCCTACTGGGGTGAATTATTCTGTGATATAGCTTTGCCACTGGGGGAACCATTATGCTTGCTTCTATAGGCAATAAATTATTGTCTATTATTTAAAGTTGAATATGGATCAATTGACTCATCTTTGGGGTCTGCTCAAGCCAAAAATTGCTAGGCCCTATGGTGGGTGTCGACAAGCCAACAAAAGCTAGGGCAGGCAAGATAGGTTAACATGATGGTGACAAAAGGCAGAATCAGACCACAGTTGCATGCAGTGAATGTGAAGTGTAAATCCTAGCCAATCTCCTGATCAAGCCCTCAACCTGACTTTTTTATTTCTACTAGGGATGATATACTCCGAAAGATGGAAGCATTGGTAAAGTTGATTTCTTGTATCAATATATTAGAGATAATATATTAGAAAGTCAACTAGTAAGAGATGATATAGTTCTATAATGTTACATTGTAATCTTGATACTATGGAGGTAAAAATTAAGTTTTGAAATTTTATTTAGTCAGTCTCAACTAACATTTAGAGGGATGAAATACATAAATAATATTGAGATAAGATAATTTTATTAATGTCCAATGAATGACCATATAGTAGTTCAAACTTTCAAAGGGATTGTTGGGTACATAATGATGTTCATACAAATTGGGAGCTCTAAAACAAATCTTATGGAAAGCAAATTGTAGAAATTAAAGTATGAATATAATCTAAATCTTGAAAATCCAACTCTGAAAATGGAGTCAGTTGGAGAGAAAAATGTTCCAAGAGAATGGAACCAGAATCGTGATACAAATGGTACAAGCCTGTCATAGTCCGCTGGAACCATCTCTCCTAACGTTCAATGATAAATGAAGGAGTCTTAACATACAAGTTTGTGTGGAGGAAGAACTGGTAGAGGAGTTCCTTTTATCTGCTAACCTTGATATGGGGCCACTGCTTGATGCAGGACAGTCGTGGCTGAGCCCAAAAATAAAGGAACTTCACACACACATTGAGCAGGGATACAAAGTGCAGATTCAAATAAAAATGATATTCTCTTGATAACCAACCCCTTTCCTTCACACTATGCTCTTTGTATAATGTTTGAAGCTGAGAGAGTATATCTAGAATGATATTTGCCAGCTGTGATAGCTCCCCTGTATGGCCAAAATGAACATTATGGCGCAGAAACCATATGAAATGAAATGACACAAAACTACAACCAAACAGATTTAAATTATATATAAGAAATTAAAGCATCGGATTAAGTAGGTCTAATATATGAATTACAGTATGGCCATAATAAAAGGCTTCTAGTCTAGGTAAAATTTAAATTTTATTTAAGAAAACAAATTGTAAATATAATTTGTTGAAAGTTGAATGTTTGAAAATACCTACAGCTGATTGAGTAGTATATCCTAGTAGCATTTTTTCCAGCCATGAAGCCAAAGAAAATGAATCCATCAATAAGAACTTTTCTTGCAAGGTGTGTTTCAAGTTAATATAACTCGGATCACCTGTTAAAAGATTAACAAACAGCTGTAGCACCTTCGTATGCACTGACTCATTATGGCATCCATCCAAAGCATCAATTAAAGGCAAAAGGTTACCATTGCCTCCAAGAAATTCCCGAAACTTGTTGGATTGGTTCAACATCAATGAGTCCTCAGTGTTCCCCAAATAAAACTTAAGCAAAATGACTTTACTAGGATCCGTTCTCAGGCATTCCACCATATTAGTTGCACTTATAAGTAGATGCTCTTTAATAGATAATTTAACCTCCTTGCTTGAGTTCATTTCTTTTACCAGGCTTTCCATGTTCTTTAGCAAAAATAGATCACTATACATACATCTCTCTTCTATAGAGGGAATTAAATTATTGAATAGGATTCTACATTTATCATGTATACCCTCAAATAGCCTGTCAAACTTTATGGTCATTATGACCTCAAGCAAACTATTGAAGGTGAAATGTAAGACAAAGGTATGCTCTTGAAATTTATGGAATGGCTTGGTAATTCATCTCAGACCAATATTTGAAAATTGTGTGAAGTATTTCATGATCTTTGGAGTCAACTTGTGGTATTCATTTTTCTTTCAATTGTGTGACAAGTGGAGTATAACTTGGATGCAGGTTTATCATCCAAATATTGATTTGGAAGGCAATGTTTGCCTCAATATTCTGCGGGAGGACTGGAAACCTGTTCTGAACATCAACACCATCATCTATGGTCTGAATCATCTTTTCACGGTAATTTAATAATATTTATATTTTGGACAACTTAATGACAAATTCTGACATAGTGGAGTCATTTGGGGGCGGTTTTTTTCATTGCTAATGTTCTTAATTCAGTTTTCTTGGGAGTTGCAACGATTGAAGAATAGAAACTTAGGTTAATGGATCCTTCCTCATTCCTTTTATACAGCTGGATTTTTTTTTCCCAAGAAAAATGTAATTCTTGTTCAACTTTTAATGAAAATTACATGCTTCAGCTGCCAAAAAGGATACAAAGTTTGCATATTTTGTTCTTCCTACCATAACAGGAGCATTCAGCCCATCTAAACAGTGGTCTAAAAGCCAAATTGTACACATCGCAGGTTCCCTGTTGACCTATTAAATATGATGTAGTTTGCCTATTCTGTGTTGAATCTGTTGATTTAGGTTGGAGGTTGAACAATATATTCTCTGAGTATGGATCTTGGATCTCTAGGATTGCATTATGTGGTTGTAACATTTGTAGTATGTACCTCCTCCAACTGTGAGGATTCAGACAGGTTGATGGACCATACACAACTTGGAGAATTGTGTATGGTCCATATTGAATGGTTTTGGGCTTGTGGTGGTGATGTTTCTTGAACCATCTCTTGTCAGGATGAAGCTAGACTTATCGTTCACCTAAACATTGTGTGGAATTTGATGCCTAAACTGTGCCTCATTATGACTAGAATCCCAACATTTTAGAATCTACCCCTGTTATAAATATACCCAATTTGCAAATTTTTTTTTTTATTTTAAATTTACTTCTGTCACTTAAGCGACGGTTCTCCATGTCACATTTCCGACGACTACAGTTTATATCCATCGATTCAACGACGGCATGAACGTTATTTAAAAAAAAAAATTGATTAACCGTCGCTTATCCGACGCGTACTTTTTATATCCGTCGCTTAAGCGACAACCCTTCATGTCGCTTATCCAATGATTACAGCTTATATCCGTCGCTTCACCGACGGAATTTAAGGTTATTTAAAAATAATAATTTGACTAACCGTCGCTTATCCGACGGCATGAAGGTTATTTTCTTAAAAAAATTTCACTACCGTCGAAGAAAGGCTGTCGCTTAACCGACGTTTTACATTTAACCGACAGTAAGCTGAGGTGTCGCTTAACCGACGGTTTCGAAAGATGTCGGATAACCAACGACAAGTTTCCGACACTTAGAAAAAATCATAGTGTCATACATGCGACAAGGAAGTGTCGAAAATCCGACAATCCTGCTGTCGGATTTTTGGTCGAAATGTAGTAGTGATACTATCCAACAAAGACCTCGGCATAGTACCTTTTCAGGTACAACCCATTGTGAGGTTGCCCCAAATGGATTCCATCATAATCAATGAGCTCGTAAGCTCCTTTCTCTAACACCTTAGAAATAATGAAAGGTCTGTACCACATGGACTCGAACTTACCCTTCCCTAGTTTGTCATATCTCTGGTCATAAGTCAATACTAGGTCACCCTCGTTAAAAAAATGAGGTTGGATGGATTTATCATACTGCGCCTTGATGCATTTCTTATGTGCCTCATTAGCCAAGGAAACATCTCTCTGAGTCTCGTCAAGGTTAATCAAGTACAAAAATATTTATTCCTCTGTGGAAGTGTCTGGGAGAAGTTCGACGGCAAGTTGTAAGGATGGAATCTGACATTGGATCAGTAAGACAACTTCGAGTCCATAGACAAGCTGGAATGGTGTGAAACCAGTGGCTGTTTTCACAGAAGTTTGATAAGCCCAAAGAGCAAAGAAAAGAACATGGTTCCAGTTGGATTTATGATCTTTAACCATCCGACGCAGCATAGGTTTTAAAACTTTGTTAATGGCCTCTACCTGACCATTAGCTTGTGGATAATACGGCGTAGAGTTTTCATGGCGAAAACCTAGCTTGGCACTCAATTCTTCCATCATTTGATTACGAAAATGAGATCCGTGATTAGTAACGAGGGACTGTAGAACTCCAAATATAGCTATTATATGATTGAATAAGAAGAGAGTGGAAGTCTTACCATCTTCTGCATATGTAAGCATGGCCTCAGCCCATTTTGTGAAATAATCAACGGCTATGATGATGTAACCATGCCCCCCAGCTGAGGTATGCTTATAATGCATGAATTCAATCCCCCATTTGGCGAATGGGCCAACGGAAATGATGGGGTGAAGTGGAGCATGATGGGTGTGCTTTTTAGGATAAAAGTGTTGACAAGGTGGGCATTTTTGAATAGCCTCATGGTAGTCTTTGAAGATAGAAGGTTAGAAATAGCCAGCGTGAAGGATTTTTTGGGCTGTAGCCATCCCAGATAAATGACCGCCACATGCTCTAGAGTGGAAATCATTCAACACATGTTCAGCCTCCTCATGGATGAGGCATCGCTAGAGAAAAGATTCAATCCCACGTCTATAGGAGGTATCATTCAGGATGAGATAGTATTTCACATGGTGACGGATACGACATTGATCATCATGGGATAAATGCGGCTGAAATCATTGTGTTTGGCGATAAATATGCAAATATCCATACCAAGGATCAATAGTGATAATCAAGAACAGGAATTCATCCGAAAATGAATCACCGGGCTCAGATTCCGTCGAAGCATAGGGAAGATCACACATAAGCTCGACAAAGACCAAGGATTTCTTTGATGTGGCTTTGGAAAACTCTAGATCAAACTCCCGAAGGATGACTATCCAACGGGAGTACTTGCCCCCAAGCACCTGACGAGTCAGGATGTAATACATCGGGTTCTGGTCTGCCAATACGGTGGTAGTGCGGAGCAGAATGTAGTGATGAAACTTTTGTATAGCAATGACCGTGGCCAATGCTAACTTTTCTACATGTGAATAACGAGTTTCAGAATCCATAAGATTCTTACTGGTGCAATAAATCACGTGCTCCTGACTGTGGAGATTGTCCTACACTAAAACCATGCTGATGGTAGTAGCGGAGGCAGCAATATACAAGAGAAAGTCCTTTGAATAATCTGAGGGGTGTATCATTGGTGAATGAGTTAGAGCGTGCTTAAGACTATCAAAGGCGCGTTGGCCAAGGTCATCCCAGAAGAATGGAGTGTTCTTCTTGAGGAGACGCATATAACCTTGTGTTTTCTTTGCGAAATTGCACATGAAACGACGGAGAAAGTTTTCCTTCCCTTGCAAAATTTGGAGTTCAAGGAGGTTAGTTGGTGCTGGTAGTTCTAAAATAGCGGAAATATTTAAAGGATCAATCTAGATGCCATATTTGGATACCACAAAGCCTGGTAGATGTCCTCAACGCAAAAAACACATTTATGTGGATTGAGCCATATATTATAATGACGACGTCTCAGGAATATGTCTCTAAGATGACCAGGGTGGTCCTCCTGAAACTGCGAATGAGCAGGGAGGTCATCAAGGTACAGTTCAACAATATGTTTAATGTCATGAAACGCATAGAACATTGCATGCCGGAACGTGGGTCCAGGAAAATGAATGTTGTCTTATGCTGATCGAAGGGTAATATCTCAATCTGATTATAGCCAGAGAAGCCATCCATGAATGAAAAGATGACACTTCCAGCACAGTTGTTGATAATCTAATTGATATGCGAGGTAGGAAAGTTGTCCTTGGGACAAGCTTTATTTAAATCCCTAAATTCGATACAAACTCTAATGGTACACTGCTTTTTATTGATAGGGACAATGTTCAATACCCATTCTGTCAGGGGTACAAGATAAATAAACCCAGCTTTGAGAAGTTTCTCAATTTCAGCTTTAATAGCTGTGGCCTTCCGAGGATGGAATTGCCTTAGTTTTTGCCTGACCGGTTTAGCCATGGGATAGGTTTTAATCTCATGGCCCATAATGGATGGGTCAATCCCCGGCATCTCTTCATAGGACTAGGCAAAAATATCACGGAATTCTTTAAAAAGTGCCTTGTATGCTTTAGATTCATTTGCCGAACAGTTCTTCCCAACATGAACATGCTCGATAGTATCAGGCTTGGCTGATATGTCAATCGGGTTCATCTGAGTAATGTTGCAAAGGTTTCCTTCAGAATATGTATCTTGCAACAATATAGGACTTTGGGGTGTGTTGACAATATCAGTAGGAAACAAGGATGCAAAATCATGGCTAACCGAACTGGTGTTGGGGAGGAACATGGATCTATGATGGTGATCCTCCCAAATGGGGTCATCCGTATTCATGATCTCCATAATGGACTCATAGAAAGGAAAAGTCTCAGAGAGATAATCTAGAATAGGAAGAGAAGGCTCTAACCAGTACGGTAAATGGTAAGGATTCGAAGCCACTAGATGAAGGTCATCAGTGTGATCATTGGAAAAGGTTTGAATGGTATCATACATAGCTTCGTGTGGACTCAATGAGGTGGATTCAACAACATGTTTACCCTTAGGCTCATAATCAAATGAGGCAATTATATGGACTGTCGCGGTATTCATGCTAGGAGGAGTAGATGGAAAAATCCCCATAAGGGATGAATCCTTCAACATGCCTACCCCAATCGACTAGTAAGGAGGAGGGGACTGGCCTAACATGGGGATGTTATTAGCCATGGAGGTAGTAACATCCAGCATACAGAAATCAAGCTGATCAATAGTAAAAATTCTCCCTAGATGCATAAATTGGACTGTTCAAAATACTGTTGAGGCAACAACAGTGATGGCATAGAACCAATTTTTTCCTAGAAGGAGGTTGTAATCTAAAGGGGCATCTACCACTTCTACTTGAATGGAAATGGTTTTTCCTCCCAGCTTAACTGCTAGGGATTTAATGAGACCATGGGGTTGGAAACCCCATCCATCGAAGGCCTTGAGGGTCGTAGGTGATGTTACAAGCTCGGGAGAGCCAAGAGCCTTCCAACAAGTCAGAGACAACACCGAGGTCGAAGCTCCTTCATCTAGTATCGTTCAAAAAACTTTCTTTCCCACTACTTTCGTAATGATCTAAAAAGAAATTTTATGACATAATCTAGGCTTTTAGTTCTCAACATTGAAATGAATCAAGTTAGTATTATCCGGGTCTAAAGCTCCTAATGCTGTCAACAAGTTTTTGCGTTGTGTAGGGAAACTTTGGAGTACCTCTAAGGTAGACATCGCACAAGGTGCCTGAGCAAGATCTTCAACCACATTATAAAATTAAGTAGCTCAGGCATTGGGATTAAAGACAGCCTTCTGAAGAGTAGGCTTCTCGATAGATAATGGGACACTAGACAAGGATTCCGGAGAACTAGTAGAGGGAGCCTTCCCTGAAGAAGAATGATCTTCTTTCTTATATGCGGGTTTGTCATAATTTTGACTTCGAGTTTGCAGATTGATGGTATCTGAGGCCATCATACAAATTTCGTCTGAGGAACTAGAGTTACCCTGACTAGATATGTGGTCTATCAGTTGTTGTTGAGAAGGGAAAGGATTCGTAAGTACTGCAGGTGTGGGATTGGACTTCAGAAACTGGGATATTTCGTCTCGACGAGGACACTTCTTTGAGAAATGGTCACCTCCGCATAGCAGACAGGGATATTTTTCCTTCCTTTTCCCTTTGTCATTATCAGTGTTGGTTGGTCTTGGAGTCTCCTGTTGGTTTCCCGGTTTTTTATTTCTATTTTTACCTTTCTTTTTATTATTTCCCGAGGTTTGAGTACTTTGAATGGAATTGACCTCGGTGGAAACCTTAGGAGTTGAAGGAGTAGGGGTGGTATTTTGGGGTTGCTTGGTAGGTTTTGCTGCTGACAGGGACTGGATTGAACCAACAATCCCATCAACAGGTACTTCTGCTGGTGGCTCGGCAGGATTGGTGCTAGGGCGAGGAGCTTGAGGAATCAGGTCATAAAGAGTTCCAGACTGGGAATAAACCAAGTCTAGATACTGAACCCGACTAATAGCTTGCTCTTTAATAATGACACCGCCCATACCCACATCTCGAGAAATAGGATGAAACAAGGATTTAGTGAACCAATAAACTAATAACTGATCTGGGATAGGGGCCTTAATAAGCCTTCTCCTCCTTCTCCACTCATGAATATGATCGGATATGTGGGTGGAGGTGTTCTGTCGCAGAGAAGTTAAAATATCAGTGCATGTTTCATAACGAATAAGGAGCTGAAAGTTTGTAAGAAACACGGCTGCCAACGAGCCAAAATCCACAAACGAATGTTGTGGGAGTTCAATGTACCACCTCGCAGCTATACGGGTCAAAGTTCGCTGAAAGAGTCGTAACCGAACGGTGTCATCCATGAGGGAATTTGAATAACACCACAAATGGAATGTCATAACATGGTTCTTTGGATCCTCTCCTTACTTCTCATCAAATTTTGGGATATATGATGTAACTTTACCAGAATGGGAGGCCACGAGGGATTGTGTCGAATGGGGTCATTAATCAACTTGGATAAGTCAGGTAAGTCCAAAGTGGCTAGGAAAGGTAACTGTTGGTTGGGTTGCACATACAAGTAATATTGGTATGGCATATAATTACCAATAGGACCATAAGTTGACTGAAAAACAGGTTGCTGTGACAAAGAACTACTGGAAAATCCGCCCGCAGGGGGTTGATTTCTGGGATCAGGACCACTAGGACCGCTAGGGATTCCAAGAGGAGGCACACCAGGGCCAAAGAGACCACCAGGACCACTGGGACCACTAGGGCCACTATGACCACCAAGACCACCAAGACCACCAGGAGGCAGACCACCAGACCCTCGAGAGCCACCAAGAGGTAAACCTCCAGAGCCTCTAGAACCATTACACGGAGGGTCACCAGACCCTCCAGAGCCATAAGGAAGAAAGCCACCAGGCCCCCCAGGACCACTAGGACCACTAGGACCAAAAGGAGGAAAGTTGCTAGATCTTGCAGGACCATTAGGCCCCCCAGGGGGATGACCTCCATAAGGGGGTCCTCGAGCACCTCCCATAGTATGTATAGGTATCCCTCCCATAGCTGGCATGTAAGACCAATTGGGTTTCCCCCATGGCATAAAAATGTTACTAGGGTATGGAATTCCAACATAAGGGATTCCTGTAGGATTGGGTGGATGATTACCTACAGGTATTTGATAACCATAACCTCCAGGAGTTTGAATGGTTATAGGTTGTTCCCCCAAGGGATGACCCGAACTGGATGGGGGATTAACCACATTAGTATGGGTGGGAGGGACATAAACTGTAGATGGTTCTATGTTAGAGGTCTACCCTTGACTAGGTAAAATTTCGATGCTAGATAATGTAGGTCATGCCAGGGGTTGCCCCACGGCACTAGAAGGTACTGAAGAAATAGGAACTAATGGTTGGGCCCCAGGTGCAGAAGACCTGGGAGGATTAGGAACATACATAACATGAGAGGTGATAGGGGTGGTAATTTGACCTGGGTTGTGTGGTGTTACTGCACGATCTATAATAGGTTCAATGGGTCTCATAGAATCAGCAAGTGAATGATATCCCATAGGAACAAATGTGGAACGTGATGGTGTCAGTCCTAATAGTTCATCTATTTGATTATCAATCTCCTATGCATGGAGAAAGGTAGCACGATATTTCCTATGTTCTTCTTCATCTTCAGAAGAGTTTAAACCGGTTCCAAATGAGGCAATGGCCTGTCCTATCGAGGTATCCCAAAATGGAGCATTGGGACCATAATCCGGATGGGTTGTATCATCAACATGACCTTCTGTGGGAGAATGGAACGAGGTATTTCCTCGAGAAGGTTGTTGTACCAAGGGAGGCGAGTGTGAAGAATATGGTACTCCACTTTCTGCAACTAGATTATCTCCCACTTGAGAGGTAGTAGCAACTCCTTGGTCGATAGCTTCCATTGGATTTTCTCCTGAACCAGGAATAAAATCGGGTGGCAAGCCCCGTACTCTTCTGGACTATCTTAACTCAGCCAGTTTGTATAGTTCTTATCTAACCTAGGGTCTGAAAATCTAGAAAACACACCAAAAAATTTCCCTGCACAAGCTATAGGTCAAAACAAGGACACTTAAAATGATAGGAGGGGTTCAAAAAGTCAGGTCTCTCACTAGGATTGTCAAGAAGGTGCCACTCATGATATACCTTGAGGGTACGTGTGTAGTAATCTCCCCGAATGTTGTTTTTAGTGTATGGATCCAAGCAAGATGACCAAAGGGACTTTCTCAGATGGATAAGGTATCCTAGTGTTGGAATATATTAAACCCACTCACAACTTAGGATAAAATAATTAATAATTATTTGATTAATTATTCACCCACTAGCTTAATTAGTTGGCATCCACTTGCACCTTAAAGTCAATGCATGCCATCCATATCCTAGGAATGATTTATTTCTGATTCTGGGTTCATCTAGAATTAGTATACAGGACCTTATAGCAGATTCTGCTTTTTTCTGTTTTTTTTGCTTTTTCTTCTTTTTCCTGCTTTTCTATGGATAAGATAAAAGCTAGTCAACTAGGAGACTGGGAGCTTTTGTTTCTAACCCATCCTCCATTAGTTTTTCTCCATTTTCTAGTATTATCATGTTATTTCCATCTCCTTGACAACTCACTCATGCTTTTTCCAACTCGTGAGGTCCTTGATAGATTTAGCAAGTGCTTTATCCACCTATGGGGGTTTGCTATATTTTGGTAAGTCAGCCTTTTTGAGCTTTATGAGTTGTTTCCATACAATTCGACTTCCCCATGAGGGATGTACTATTTATGTACTCTATTATTCATAATTATTCAATGGAAGGATACACACCAATATTCATCTCTTCATTCATGTGATTCAGTCTCTTTTCTTTTCTCTATTTTTCCTATGTATGCTTGTGAGAATTCTTAGTAGCAAGATCTATTTCATGTGCTTATTATTAGCATCATTGCACATAGCATTGATCTATTATTTCTACATGGTATCAAAGCTACAAGGTTGATCAAGTTCTATAGAGTTGAGGAGCGCTTCCAGTCTCCTATCCCTCTCTAA
>LPNX011141918.1:0-10342 GCA_001517045.1 Pseudotsuga menziesii | reverse complement strand
CTAGCATCTCCTCTTGTTCTCTTTCTCAAGATTTCTTGGCCTCTACATTCTCTGATGAAGTTGATCATGATGAAGAATTTTCTCATACAGTTCATGTTTCTGCTTCCCTCATTCATTCGAATGCTTCCTTCTTCAATGAAGAAGCAAATATTGAAGAGCCATCTTTTTCTGTGTCTCTTGAAGGTGATTTTTCTTCTTGTGATACTATTGATGAAAAAGAAGTAACATATGGAGCTTCTGCTGATATTGATTATGATCCTATAACCCATTCATTGTTCTCTAAATATCCTATCTTAGATTCTGAGATCTATGTGCCAGATTCTTCACACCTTGTGCATGCCTCTCTCATTGATGGTGTGCAACCCAGTGACTTACAGGATGTTTGCTTAGCCACATCAAGCCTTATTTGTGTCATACCACTTACCTTAATTGATCTCATGTGCTTCAGCATATCCTCCTTTGTTCTTGGCATCAATACTCAGACCCTTCTTGAAGATTTTGAACATCTCATTCTTTCCTCCTTTCATATAGAGGATTCATTACCAGTGTATTCCCATGAGTCTATTGATATGCTTATATGTGATCCTTCGGATTCTGATTTAGAAACATATTTGCAGGTTGATACACATATAATACCACCATCCATACCATCTACCATACCTCTGAATAATCCAAAGACTATACAAATCACAAGCTCACTAGTTTATTCCTCATTGGTCTCTTATGCAGTGATATTTATCTTACATGATTTGAAGTATTTCTTAACTTTCCGTGGCTAGTTATCAATGACCTTAGTCATCTATGGACTGATATTAAACATGTTTGGATCTTTTCTAAACACTTATGGTTCAGATCTTATGCCCATCCATCATTCAGATTTTTTACACCTATCAGTTTTCCCCAATTGCTCATAATTTTCCTAGTCTAGCCCTATATCCTCATGGAGCCATTGAAGACTTTGTACTTGCTGTTCCATATGTTAATATTTCTGATATATCAGAGTTTTATCAGCCTCATATCAGATCTCTACAGGTGCTACATCTGATTGGAAGATTGACATGTGATTCACATCACAATTTTGCAGCTATTCAGGGAATTGGGTGTGAAATAAATTGTCTTAATTTTTGTACTCTTTGGAAAGGACTATGCACAAATCTCTTTTCCATTTCAGATTATGTTTGCATATCAGAGTTTGATAGCAGAAAGAAGCATTCAGATAATGCTCCTACTTCATCAGTTGATGAGATACAAGGAGTCTCTCCTCTTCCTTCTTGCAGGTTCTACACTCCAGCGCATGATCATGGAGTTCATGATTTCTTCAGCAAGTCCTTCATCCAGAAGCAGTTCAGTCAGCTCATTAAAGTGAAGATGAAGATATGTTGAAGACATATTTCAAATTTTGTGCCTTGTCCTATCTTGAGGGAGGATTTTCCCCATGTGGTTTTACCTCTTTCCTCACTTTTCTGGACATAATAATTGTTAAAGGGTGACCATAGCCTTGTTACTGGGCCCTATATGCATTCATATGCATCCATATTTTTTGTCATACCATCATAAAGTCAGACTTATAGGGGGGTGTTGGAATATATTAAACCCACTCACAACTTAGGATAAAATAATTAATCATTATTTGATTAATTATTCACCCACTAGCTTAATTAGTTGCCATCCACTTGCACCTTAAAGTCAATGCATGCCATCCATATCCTAGGAATGATTTATTTCTAATTATGGGTTCATCTAGAATTAGTATATAGGACCTTATAGCAGATTCTGCTTTTTCTGCTTTTTCTTGCTTTTCTATGGATAAGATAAAAGCTAGTCAACTAGGAAACTGGGAGCTTTTGTTTCCAACCCATCCTCCATTATTTTTTCTCCATTTTCTAGGATTAGCATGTTATTTCCATCTCCTTGACAACTCACTCATGCTTTTTCCAACTTGTGAGGTCCTTGATAGATTTAGCAAGTGCTTTATCCACCTATGGGGGTTTGCTATATTTTGGTAAGTCAACCTTTTTGAGCTTTATGAGTTGTTTCCATACAATTAGACTTCCCCATGAAGGATGTACTATTTATGTACTCTATTATTCATAATTATTCAATGGAAGGATACACACCAATATTCATCTCTTCATTCATGTGATTCAGTCTCTTTTATTCTCTTTATTTTTCATGTGTATGCTTGTGAGAATTCTTAGTGGCAAGATCTATTTCCTGTGCTTCTTATTAGCATCATTGCACATAGCATTGATCTATTATTTATACACCTAGTGGGGTCTCCCGATATACTCAAGGTACGTGGGAGCTAGAATCGGTAGTAGTGCTATCTAATGCATAACCATACACAAGGGGCCTTCCGATATACAATCGAGTACGTGAAGTACCTTTCTATATACCTCAAGGGTACATGAAAGGCCGTTCAATATACCGACGGTACGTGGAAGAACAGTGTGAATCCCCGGATGTAATGCGGATAAATAATGACAGCTCCTACGCTTAATGACGCCTGAACACGTCTCTAACCTATCACTCCAATTGCTACGTAAATTTTAACCTATAAATACCGTTAATTTTAAAGTGGACGGTTAGGTGAATGCATGATGTTTTGACAGAAAGGTAAAACCATGCAATATGCTTGTGCAAAATATTTCACTTTACAATTCAGTATGCCTACTTACGGGAGGGAAAGAGAGTATTTTCTTTTGTTTCGAAAACCAAAAAAGACTCCCACACAACAGTCTTGAACACAAAATCAAAGACAAGCAATGATTTTCCAAACTAATTTCTCTTTTCTGAAAGCAATGAGAAGGGGAAGAATCTCTTTTCCTAAAAGAAAAACCAAAAAGCACACTATATGCAAATGCACTCTATGTTTTTTAATTTTCTCAAAACATGAGCAAATCTAACTTAAAACTACCATTTTTTTTATTGAGATAGTTCTAGATGCATAAGAGATGAAAGAACATGAAGATCCTGAAAGCTTGTGAAGCCAATCAGAGAACCAATGTCCAATGCTCAATGATGATAACCTAGTCTTAGTCAAAAAAATTCTTTTTTAAAGGAAGGAAAAATAAGTTTACTATGCAAATAAGAAATGAAACCTAGAATCTAATCTAGTGTTCTTCTTCTAGTCTATATAACAGAAACGAAAAGAGATCTTACTAACACCCTAAGCTTTTTAGAAAACAAAATACCTTTCGCAAACACAACCAACAAGCATAGAAGTGGATGAACAATAAAAAACATAATCTATCTTTTGAATTTCCCAATCAAATAAATCTTAAACCATAAAATTTTCAAGCCACAAGCATCAGATTCTTTCACACAAGCCTGACAATGCAGAAAAGAAAGCAACACAACTCAAATTTTTACAAAAAAACAAAGAGAAAAAATGGCCTTGGAATGATGCCTACCTGGCACCACGCTTCTCTGGTGTTGACAGGGTGGTTCTATCCCAACACCACTTCTCACCAACGGGTTACAGGCAGTGGCACCGCTCCTCATACATTGCATAGGCACGGTTCCCTGTAGAAGACCAAAACACAAAGAGAACGATAGATCAAGTCAGAAAAGGACTAGATCAAGGCAAAACCTGCTAGATTGAGTATGGAAACAGAGCATAAAAGATCGAAATGACTCAGATCTAAACAGATCTAGAAGTTTCAAACCCAAATGGACTAAGTCAGAAAGCAGATCTGACTGAAGAGAGTTGGAGAAAGAGCCTGGATTCGGACAAGAGTTGAAGACTGAGGAAGATCAAAACAACTGATACATATATGTATTCCCCAACAGAGTCGCCAGATTTGTTATCTGGAATATTTCACCTCCTGCGAACAGTAAGGTGTTCCACTGGTCTGAATGGTTCAGATCTAGAACAAATGAAGGATAGAGATTGAATACTCTCCCTGGACATCGTAGATATCTGGAATGTGATGCTTCGATACTAACCCTATGTGCTTGCAATAAGCTTAAACACACAAACACATCAAAACTACCAGAATATAATCTACTGATCCATGTTAGTGACTAAGGAATCTAACAACATACATGTGAAATCGAACAACAACAATAATGTGGGACATAAATCAACTTGCATTAAGATAAAAATATGGAGAAGTTTACAACCAAGCCTTAGTGTTTACATGCATCTCCATGAAACCAAGCACTATCATCCCCATAAGCTCTGACTCTAGCTCTCTACTCTCTCCAATGACTTGGGCCAAATAATCAATCCAAGAGCATAACAATACCTTAAGAGTTCCCCCCTCAACCATGGATATGAGCTTGTATTTATAAGGCTCAATGGATAGGGATGGTTGAGAGATTAGTGGATGAGGTGGCCTCTAGGATCCTAGGATGAGGGATCTCGAGCTCAACTGACCCACAATGATAGGGATAAGGGAGGATATGAGGCTTATCATCTAGAATCCTCGAGAAACTTCTCTTTTTCCCTTTTTACCCAGGGTACCGCGTTTCTCCCTCAATGAAAAAGCGGTTCTGGTAAGTGTTAGAATTTCATCATTAAGCTAGCATTATATTAGGATATTTACCGAGAGAATAACAAGCACAACAATAAAAAATAAGACACAGTAGAACCCAAAAAAGTAAGTGATCTCCTGACAACAGTAACCTTCTTCTTGTCTAGCCCCAGTGTCTTCTCTTTCCTCAACTATGTGCTACACTTGAGTGTGTATAAGTTGTGTGATAAATAGATAGTCCAGCTCTCTATTTATACTAATCTCGACATGACAAAAACCCTACTAGGGCCGACCTCACTAGGAGAGTCTAATAACCCTAGTGCCCTGGAACTGCGGGGACTTTAACCCTTATACAATAGGAGGGTTACCCACAATAACTTGACATGACTTGTTTACATGATAGACCTTCCCGATAGGAACATCGGGGCATGACATAACTCAAGTACATCCGGGAATAAACATCGGGTTACAATATATAAGAAATACAAGTGAAATACATTCTGAAGTTACATATACATCAACACTCCCTCTTAACTAGGAAGGTATTCTTTCAACACAATTTTCAGCACAAGTATTCTTCTCTGTATCTTCTAGATCATCCTCGAGTCCTCGTCATCTTCAAGTCTTCTTCATCTTCAATTCATCTTCATGTTCAAGTCATCTTCATCATCAGATCTGGATCATCATTGGATCTAAATAATTACTCGATCTGGATCATCATCACTGGGTCATCATCACAGGTGCTATCTCTTAATTCTTCTTGTCATAGGAACCTATACAGAGCCATTCCTTTTTCATACTAGATGTATCATCACAGAGCTAGTCCTTTTTCATACTAGATGTATCATCACAGAGCTAGTCCTTTTTCATACTAGATGTGGCATCACAGAGCTAGTCCTTTTTCATACCAAATGAGGCATCACAGAGCTGGTCCTTTTTCATACTAGATGTGGCAGCTACTGAGAGCTAGTCCTTTTTCATACTAGATGAGTCTTCATAGAGCTAGTCCTTTTTCATACTAGATGAGGCATCACGGAGATGGTCCTTTTTCATACTAGATGAGGCATCATAGATCTAGTCCTTTTTCATACCAGATGTGGTAGCTACTCAGAGCTAGTCCTTTCTCATACTAGATGAGTCTTAACAGAGCCAACCCTTTTTCATGCTGGATGTGCCATCTACATAGAGCTAGTCCTTTTTCATACTAGATGTGTCTTCACAAAGCCAACCCTTTTTCATGCTGGATGTGCCATCTACACAGAGCTAGTCCTTTTCATACTAGATGTGTCTTCACAGAGCCAAACCTTTTTCATGCTAGATGTGGCATCTACATAGAGCTAGTCCTTTTTCATACTAGATGTGTCTTCACAGAGCCAGCCCGTTTTCATGCTGGATGTGGCATCTACACATATACTTGACAATGGAAGGAACCAATCCTCTCACCATGTCACAGCTCTTACATCCAACCATGGAAGGAACCAATCCTCTCACCATGTAGGAAAGGCATAACACTTATATCTGACCATGGAAGGAACCAATCCTCTCACCATGTCAGAAAGGATCAGCACAAACAGATCACTTCCTCTTGGGAGGAATCTCTATTTGGAGAACACCAAGCTTCTCCCTGAAGTACTCAAACTTCACCCTAGCCAATGGCTTAGTCAACACATCAGCTATCTGTTCATCAGTAGCAACATATTGGAGCTTCACTGCTCCTCTCTGCACCATATCCCTGATATAGTGATACTTGATCTCGATATGCTTCGACTTGTCATGGAATACTAGATTCTCTGACAACTTTACACAACTTTGGTTGTCACAGTATATACAAGTAGCATCTAACTGGAGATCAAATAAATCAGACAGTAGCTTCCTTATCCATACTGCCTCACAACTAGCTGAACAGGCTACAACATAGTCTGCTTCAGCTGTACTCAGTGCCACACAGGATTGCTTCCTGCTATGCCACGATATCACACATGATCCCATACTGAAGCAACACCCTGAAGTGCTCTTCCTATCGATGGCACTACCTACCCAATCTAAATCAACATAACCCTCCAGGTTAATCTTCTAATCAGCCTTATACTTGAGCCCATAATCAACCGTACCTTTCAGGTACCTCAGAATATGCTTTGCAGCAGTCAAGTGAACATGTCTCGGATCTATCAATTATTGGCTTAAGGTGTTCACAACAAAGAAAATATATGGTCTCGTGTTCGTTAGGTACATCAAGGACCCAATAATCTAACGATACATCGTGGCATCAACTGTCTCTGATAAAGCATCACTCAATAGCTTCAGGTTTGATGCCATAGGTGTGGTTAATGCCTTGCAGTCCATCATCCCAAATCTCTTCAGTATCTCTACTACATACTTCCCTTGTCCAAGGAAGATTCCATCTGTAGTCTACCACACCTCCATACCTAGAAAATAATGCATCATACCCAAGTCTTTCATTTCGAACTCAGCAGCAAGCTTTCACTTCGTATCGACAATCAACCCATCCATACCTGTTACAAACAGATCATATACATATAGTAGAAGCATCAGCAGGTTTCCATCTTCCACGTTGTAGTAAAGGTTGGAATCTTCTTTACTCTTGGTAAAGCCCAAACTGGATAGAAAGCTGTCAATTCTATCGTACCATGTCCTGGGTGCCTATTTCAAACCATACAGGGATTTCTTCAATCTACACACATGAGACTCCCTGTCATGTGTCTCAAAACCAAGTGGCTGCTCCACATACACTTCCTATTCTACTACACCATTCAAGAAGGCAGTCTTGACATCCATTTGGTGTATCTTCCATTTCATCACTGCAGCCAAAGCAAGTACTGATCTGATGGAAGTGTATCTAGCTACAGGTACAAAGGTTTCTTCATAGTCTATCCCTTGTTTCTGAGAGAAACCCCGAGCCACAGATCTTGCCTTATACTTTTCAATGCTACCGTCTACAGCATGCTTGATCTTGTAGATTCACTTGGAAGTTACAACTGACTTCCCTTCTGGTATTGGGACAACATCCCAAACATCATTCTTCATGATCGATTGATACTCTTCAATCATCACATCCTTCCATTCTTTGTGTTTTGCCGCTTCTTCATACTCGGAAGGTTCTTTATCAATAAAGTCACATAGTAAAGCTGCATAACTGGAACATGATCTGGTTCTCTTTCTTTCTCTGAGATTCTCTTCTAGAAACCCATATCTTTCTGCACCTTGGATAATATCTCATACCCAAGCAGGCTTCCTCTTGTGAGGAATCTTCTCCTATGGTGGATCTACAGGTCTTTGTGGTTCTTCAAATTCTCGATCTTCTTCTTGAGTTTCTTCATTCATGATTGTATCATGAATTCTGGGAGCTTCAGCTTCTTTAGGTTCTTCAGCAGGTTTCTTTTTGGATTTGATGTAGGCTGAATCTTCATCAAATGTTACATCCCTGCTGATGTCAATCTTCTTGAACCCTGGGAAGTATATTTTGTAAGCCTTCAAGCTTTCAGAATAGCCCACAAATATACCCTTCTTTCCTGAAGGATCTAATTTTGTTCTCTTCTCTTTTGGAATGTGTATGTACACAAGACAACTGAATATTCTGAGATGGATGAATTCTGGTTTCTTGCCAGAGAAGACTTCTTCAAAAGTCTTGTTCTCGAGTACTCTGTGTGGAGTACGGTTCTGTACATACACTGTAGTTCTGGTTGCTTCTGCCCAAATATGCATAGGAAGATCTTGATCATGAAGCACAGCTCTTGCAGCTTCCATGATAGTTCTATTCTTCCTCTCTGCAATCCCATTCTGTTGTGGATTATAAGGAGTAGACAACTCCCTCTTAATCCCTGAGTCTTGACATAGTTCCTTGAACTCATTTGAAGTGAATTCTCCACCATTGTCTAATCGAAAATTCTTGATCTTATTTTCAGTATGGTTCTCGATCAAGGCTTTGAATTCCTTGAACTTGCTAAACACTTCATCTTTATTCTTCATGAAGTAAATCCATGTCTTCCTAGAAAAGTCATCAATAAAAGAGATATAGTACACATACCCGCTTAGTGAGCTTGATGACATTGGTCCGCATACATCGGAGTGGATAATTTCCAAGATTCCTTTTTCTTTGCTTTCGCTACTTGGAAATTTCTTCTTTGTGTTCTTTCCTTTCGCACATCTTTTGCAGACACCTTCATGTTTTGCTTGAATTTCTGGAATACCTTCAACAACTTTGCTTGCAAGTGGTAGTGCTCTATAATGCACATGTGCGATCCTTCTATGCCAAAGTTCATTTGGTTATACTGTGTCATGAACCAAACCTTGATCTGGTTGGCCCTTCAACTTGTATAGACCTCTTTCTTGTTCTCCAATCACTATTGCATCATCAAAAGTATTTCCCTTTGGCCACATAAGAACTTGGCCATCTACAAAAGTAACCCTCATTCCTTTTGCATCCAATGTAGATATGGAGAGAAGGTTTTTCTTTAGTCCTAAACAAATAATACATTCTTCATCTTCAAAGACTTCCCCGAGTCTAGTTTATAGGAGGATTAACCACTACCTTTTATTGGATATTGGTAGCCATCCCCAAGTTTCACCTTGTGAGGTGACTCATGTTCAGATAGATTCACAAATGATTCTTTGAATCCCATCATGTGCTTGGAAGCACCACTGTCTATGACCCAATCATTGCTTCCATGTGAAACAATTCCCATGAGAGCGGAGATCAGTACATATTCTTCCCTACTTGAAGAATCATCACTTTCTTGTCTAATTCTCTTTGTGGAAGGTTCATCATCCTCTGTAGCATGGGCATGATGTCTTCTCTTGTTTCCCTTCTTCTTTAGGTTTATTTTGTTAGGGCAGAATCTGGATATGTGACCTTTCTCATCACATGTGTAACATCTAATAGTATTCAGATCTTCTCTTGAGTGTGAGATCTTACCTTTGGAGTGATAATGGCTCCTTCTGTTTTTCTTGGAGTGAACTGTGAGAGCTTGGTTTTCACTTCCCATCTTCTCTTCTCAAGCTGCTATTTGAGCTTCTTCTTGAGAGCATTCTTCCCAAAGTATGTTGAACTTGACTAACTTCTTTCTGGCATAGATTCCTTGAATGAAAGAGTCCCATGATATAGGGAGACCATTCAAGGTAGTCATCACAATCTCTGCATTTTCCACTTCTTCATCTACTACTTCCAGCTGCTCCTTGATCTGAGAAACCCTTGTAAAGTAAGACTAAATAATCTCAACATTCTGAATCTTCACATTCTTCAACTGGTTTCTCAGAGTCATCTTCCTGTTTATGTTCTTCCCTTCAAACAATTTGGTTAGGGCATCAAACATAGCTTTAGGTGTCTTGAGGGAGGACACCTATGGTATGAGATGATCCTTGATAGAATCAACAATTATTCTCTTTGCCATAACCAATTTCTTCTTATGTAAGGCCTTAGCCTCATCTCCCTCTGGAACTAGAACCTCCTCATTAATATAGGTGTCTAACTCATTTTCTTCCAGGACAAGGGAGATCCTATACTTCCAGGCTCGAAAGTTATCAGCTCCGTCAAGCTTTTGATCAAGCTTGGTATGACGAGACATCTTAAACTGAGAACCTCAAATGTAAATACAAAAGATTTAGATCTTACCAGGTCAAGATGTCGGATCTAGATTTGGATCTGAAATCTTGCAGTGTTGGTTCAGTAACAAATTAGGGTTTTCCCTTTTCGGATTTCTATCCACCCAAATGCCTTGAAATTCATCCCCAACTTAGATTTTGGGGAGCAGGGATGATTTTAAGAACCCCCCCTAGAATTATATGTATAAAAATTGGGCGAATCTCTCCGATATATAGGAAAATTTGAAGGCGATTTTATCAATAAT
>LPNX011141915.1:4269-33297 GCA_001517045.1 Pseudotsuga menziesii | reverse complement strand
CCCACCCAAAATCCGGTGGCTTACGGATGGAATCCGTTCCAAAGCAACCTTCCCACTTCACAACCGGTGTCAGGGGGCAACCCCACTTTTACCTATGGGAATTCGGGGGCAGGACCCTCTAATCCCCAAGCTGGCACATCTAGTACACCGGTTAGGCCAAAAATTCCCTTTCTGGCAACTTTGAACTTGCCAGACTTATCAAAATTGATGAACGATCCGGTGAGGCATGACCCCTTGTGGCCACCTGTTCCCACCAAACTACCCTCGGACATCCCTAAGTTCGAAGGTAAGGCTGGTGAAGATCCTGGGGCACATGCCACCACCTTCCATCTATGGTGTTCTTCCAACTCATTGAATGAAGATTCAGTGAGATTGAGGCTATTCCAGAGGACCTTAACAGGCACTGCAACAAAATGGTACATTGAGTTGCCTTCTGCTGTTTTTAGCAGTTTCTGGGACTTGGCTACCGCTTTCCTTAGCCACTTTCAGCTTCCAGTCCATTACGATTTCGGAACGGACTTGTTGTCCACCTTTAGACAAAACAAGGAAACCCACATCTCAGATCATATCCAAGAGTGGAGGAGGCGAAAGAGCCTTATCAAAGCCACCATCCCTCCTGAGTTTCTATTAGAATGGTTCCTTAAATCATTACTGCCCTATATATCTAAGGATGTTTCCACATCAGGAGTGACTAGTGAGGAAGAAGCCATACTCAGGGCCCAGCAGTTGGACTTGATTTATTCACAGTCTGGGATTTTATATGAAATCATCCCTGAGGCACCAAGGCCTTCACATGAGGCCGAGAAACCCAAGCCTGGACCCCATGCCGATGGTGTGGTTGGGTCCGTAAACTCTCCCACTGTAGAGTCTTTGACAAAACAACTTCACCAATTATCTGTCAAACAGTCTACGGCGGAGGCAGCAAAGGCTGCCCTCTCCTCCCAAAGTGCAAATGTTTTTGTGCAAACCTTTTCGAACGGCAATCAGCAGCCCGGTGGGAAGAAGAAGAAAGGAAAAAGGGAGAGGGAAACCAAAATCAAAACAAGCCAAAGCCCGCAAACAATGCTGATGGGGGAAAAACGGAAAAGAAGAAAGTCAAGTTCCCTTGTAAGTTGTGCCAAGGGGACCACCTTACTCATCTTTGTCCCCTCATGGAACAAGCTCAGAAGCTGTTACAAATGCAACCACCGGCTGTCCTGAAGGATCATTTTCCCCAAGGACAGAATTCTGCTTCAGCTTCTACCGTAGCAGGGGGCAGTCAAACTGCTCCTGACCCTAATTATATCAACATGGTACGATCCTCAACTTTGTTACAAACCAGGAACAAGAACTATGAGAAAGAGACTGATGAGAAGGGTAAAGCTGTAGGTGAACCTTCCAACCCTCTCACTATAGAGAAACCTGCGGAAATAATGCCAAAGATACCCAAAGGTGTCTTTAAGAAGACTTTGCATAACCCAAATTCTTGAGTTGCTTCTAACTACTCTATGGTTGAAGACTTGGCTCAGACTCCGTGTGCAATGTCAGCTTTGGAGGTGCTACAGAGCTGTCCCGCTCAGCGGGATGCCCTCTTAGCAGCTTTAGGTAGCATGGATTCTTCTGGTCTCACTGCGAAATTTCATCTCTCTGATGTTAAAATTCGCCTCCCTTACCATGTAGCTCCATCGATAGATGTTGTCCATGGTGGTAAGACCATTGGACGGGCAGTTGTCGATGAGGGAGCCTCTACTTGTGTTATGTCCCTGTCCTGTTGGAAAGCTCTCGGATCCCCAGAGCTGGTCCCATCAACCACTTTACTTACTGCTTTTGATGGAAGGTCTTTCCGTCCACATGGTATCCTGCCTGCTTTCGAGATTAAGTTGGCTGGAAAAGTAGTTTCTGTTGAAGTTGAAGTGATTGATGCTCCCTTGGACTACAATTTGCTTCTGGGTAGGAATTGGACTTATGCAATGTCTGCTGTTGCATCTGCTGTCTTTCGTGTCGTGGTTTTTCCACATGAGGGCAAGCTAGTCACTGTTGACCAACTTGATTTTACTCGAAAAGGCCGCTTAGAGTCTAAAGATTCCATTGTGCCATTGGTTGATAAGGCCAAACCTGCTGCACAGAGCTTGGGGGCTGGAATGTATGCATCATTGATGGGCACATTCGATATTCCAGCTCCTGTCCTTTATATCGGTTCTACTACTGTAGGGAAGTCCATTGATTTGATGGTCGATAGGACTGATCCTTGGGTCCTCCCAACCCCTCAGGAACCAAAAGTGCCCTGCAGTGGAAGTGGTGTATCAAGCTATTACCCAAACCACAGTAGATCCCATTCCAGATCCTCTTACAGTCTCGGATGATATGGAAGAAGTCTATATGCCCGCATGGGCGGAAAACTCTTTACATTCCATAGATTGCTTAGACACCGTTTTACCTTCCGATGAATCTATTCTGGAAGCTATGTGTTCACGTGATAAGATATGTGAGGATCTTCATCACCGATCTTATTTCCTTCCAGAGCTAAGCAAGATAGAAAACCAAGAATTTCATGTGAGACTGTCGAATGATGTTGATACACCTATCAACCCTTTACCTAGGGAAGGAGTGTTTGCCGAGGGGAATATGGCAAACATTTCCGCCACTATACCGATCAACATCTCTGTTAAACTAGATGTCGTGGAAAATATCTATATAGGTGCAAGCTGCTCTCCGGAGGAGATTGCCATTTATAATGACCTTTTCAAGGAATTCCGCGATATCTTTGCCTGGTCATATGAGGATATGCCAGGAATTGATCCATCTATTGTTCAACATGAGATCCCAACCTATCCTAATGCTAAACCAGTTCGGCAAAAATTACGCCCCGTGATCCCGTGTAAAGTGGCGGTTGTGAAGGCAGAGGTTGAAAAGCTTTTGAAAGCAGGTTTTATATATCCCATTGCTTTGACTGAGTGGGTGTCCAACCCAGTTCCTGTTGATAAAAATCAAGGGACTATTCGCGTTTGTACGGACTTTCGAGATCTTAACAAAGCCTGTCCCAAGGACAACTACCCTACACCGTTTATTGATCAAATCATAGATGCATGTGTGGGTAGTGAGGTATTATTGTTTATGGATGGTTTCTCCGGCTACAATCAAATCCAAATCAAACCGGAAAACCAGCATAAAACTGCTTTTATTTTTCCTTGGGGTACATTCACGTATAGAAAAATGCCCTTTTGATTGAAAAATGCAGGGGAAACCTTTCAACGAGCCATGAAATTTGCTTTTCATGACATAAAAGCCATTGTCAAGCCTTAACTTGATGATTTGCCTGCTCATTCTCGCAAGAGGATCCAGCATCCAGATCATTTACGGTTAATTTTTGAGAGATGCAGATACTATAAAATTCACTTGAATCCCCACAAGTGTGTTTTCTGCGTCGAATTAGGTAGATTGCTTGGATTCATTGTCTCTAGTAGGGGCATTTAGGTGGATCCCTTAAAAGTCGAGGCCATTGTAAATCTGCCTCCTCCTCGTTCACTTAGGCAACTTTAGAGTCTACAAGGAAAGTCTAACTTGCTTCGACGTTTTATCGTTAATTATGCCAAGATCACAAAAGGTTTCATGCGCCTGCTTAAACAGGACACCCCATTTGTATGGGATGAAACTGCACAACTCGCGTTCGAGGCATTAAAGAAAGCCTTGTTGTCGACTCCTTTATTACGCCCGCTAGATTACTCTAGGGATTTCATATTATATCTGGCTGCATCGGAGTCTCCCATTGGGGTAGTGCTAGTTCAGGAGGATGACAAGCTCGTTGAACATGTTGTCTATTATCTTAGCTGCACTCTGGTTGGGCTTGAGCTTAAGTAATCCCACGTCGAGAAGTTAGCCTTAGCGGCTGTTTATGCTGTACAGAGGTTACGGCACTACATCTTACTGAGGACCACTACTGTAGTGGCGGATGTAAACCCTTTCCAATATGTTTTATCCCGATGGATTGTTGGGGGAAAATTCAACAAGTGGATAGTCATTCTCCAAGAGTTTGACTTAGTTTTCCAATCTGCTAAATCCAAAAAGTCCTTAGTTTTTGCCGAGCTTATAGCAGAATTCCCTACGAAAGAAGATGTAGTGGTTGAGGATGACTCATTCCTAGATGAGCACATCTTCCTTATATCCACCTCTGATCCTTGGTATGGAGATATTCTTATATATCTCCAGACTTTGAAGTATCCTACCGCTTACTCTAGAGAAGACCGACGTAAGTTACGCCTTCATGCTAAAAACTACCTCATCATAGGAGATACATTATATCGACGAGGGGTAGATTCCGTCTTGCGTCACTGCCTTACTCATGAGGAAGCGGAGATTTTCCTAAATGATTCCCATAGCGGAGCGTGTGGGGGTCATTTATCTGGGTTAGCAACGGCCCAGAAGATATTATGTGCCGGGTATTTCTGGCCCACCATCTTGAAAGATTGTGTGGAGGCTGTGAAACGCTGTCATCCATGTCAGCTGTACACCAGAAAAATGCGGTCACATCCTGCTCCCTTGTTTCCCGTCGTCTCGGTAGGCCCCTTCATGAAATGGGGGATCGATTATATGACATGCAACCCAGCCTCGACTGGGGGGCATAAATACATCATTGTCGCTGTCGACTATTTCACAAAATGGGCAGAGGCAATGCCTACTTTTAAAGATAATGGGGAAACAACAGCTTACTTCGTGTTTAATCAGATTATTGCTAGGTTTGGTATTCCCAAAGTGATTGTCACTGACCATGGCAGTCATTTCCAAAATCACATGATGACAGAGCTGACCACCATGCTTGGATTTCGACAAGAACATTCTTCTCCTTATTATCCGCAAGCAAATGGTCAGGTTGAGGCTGTAAACAAAAATTTAAAAACTATACTTAAACGTACTATTGATGCAGCCCGTTCAAATTGGCACATCATGTTATATCCTGCTCTTTGGGCTTATCAAACCAATGTCAAAACTGCTACGGGTTTTTCCCCCTTCCAACTCGTTCACGGGGTGGAAGCTATTACGCCGATTGAATGCGAAATCCCATCCTTGCAGATAGCTATTCATGTGCTACCTGACACAACTGAGCTTGAGGAACGGTTGCTCCATTTAGAACACCTTGGCTATGTGTAAGCCTGTTAGTTCCTTATTCCTTGGGGAATCATGCCCGGCCCAGGGGTGGTAGCGTTGCTGAGAGATTAAAGAGCACCCGGGCCTATGGTTGGGTGGAACATTGCAGCGACGTAGCTGGTTGCGGAACAAGTTCTTTATAAGATAAGTATTCCTGCCTAACTTGTATCTGCAATTATAATTACCATTGATGAACGCTGATATACATGTTAAATGCTGATCTATATATGCATGAATGCTGATTGATATGTTTTGCTTCCGTTGTGTATATGAATGATTATGCTTCATAAAATGTTTTATTTTTAAAGTATCATGCTTCAGCACTATATGTATGTATGTTTCATGTTCATGGGGCTATATTCCTGGATGATTTGATGTATCGTAGCATCCTCTTCGCCGGTTGGAGGGTCGGGGACGTCACAGAACTTTTTAAAAGCACACCTCTCTACTACTCTAGGAGTAATGTTACTGCGAGTAGAACCAGGGTCAGTTAAAATAGAAACATATTGTTCAACAATATTACCTACAACTTCAACCACAGTTGACTGGTGATCTGTCTGGTGGTCCTCCAGTTTTGCATAAATTCTAGGGACTGCTCTTGCTACCTGAACCACTGTTTCTGCTTCTTGAATATTATAATCTAGCCTTTCACTTTCATTCTCAAGTGGAAAATATCTATGCAAGTGGGGTCTTTCACATTTCCAACATTTAAGTGGACCTTTATTCTGTGGTGGCTCTTTAGGCTTTCCACCTGTCACTCCAACTAGATTACTCGCAGCTTGGGATGGCTGCTTCTGCTGGTTCCTGAATCTAGAAGTTTTGAAACCTTTCCTTTTTTGGTCCAATTTCTCGTTCTTCTTGTCCTTCCATGCCTTATGGTAATCAGGTTTACCTTTGCTTTTCTCATAGCAATACTTAGCCTTCCTTATCGCTTCTTCAAGAGTTCTTGGTTCGTAAAACTCAATTCTATCTTTGTAAGACTGAGGCAATCCACTCAAAAACTGCTGGACCTTCACCTTTTCATCTCTGATGTACCATACATACCTTAACAATTCCAAGAACTTGTTTGCATATTCATCCATGGTATGCTATCCCAATCTTAGCTCATGGAACTCCTTAATCTTGTCATCATAATACCTGTCAGAGAGGTATTTCTGCCTGAAATACTTCTTGAACTGTTTCCACTTCAGTTTCATTTCACTAATCCTCTTTACTTGCTTGAAGTGTTCCCACCAGATGGATGCTCTTCCATTTAGATTGAATATGGAAACTCTTGCCTTCATGTTTCCTGAATAATCTTGCACTTGAAAGTATTTCTTTATCCCAAGAAGACAAGCTTCAGCCTCTTGTCCAGTCTTTATCTTGCCATCAAATGTAGGAGGTTTAGCTTTCTTAAATTCATCTCGAGAGCGATCCCTATGGTGTCTTCTTCTTTTCCTTTTACAAGAAGATGAAATTGTATCTCCACTGGATTCTTCAGAGTCAGATGATCCACTGGAAATCCTTCTCCTCCTCCTAGTGCTGCTCTTACTTCCTTCCGGTCTGGATGTACCTCATCTAGAATCTATCTTTCTTTGCAAGTCTGTCAAACTCTGCAACATGGAAACATTCAACTGATGCTGCTCTTCCTGGGATTTAATTAAGCTTCTCATGGTGGCTGCAACCTCAGACGGTGTCTCTTAGAATATCCTTCCATTAGAATCTATGTCATCATTTCCATATCAAACATTTTCTCCCATGGCATCTCCTACACGCTCGTAAGAATCCCAAGCATCATACCCATCATGGGTTCTCATGACTGAACCACCTTTTGCTTTACTGTTCTTCTTGGAATACTGCTCTTGGAAGTTGTCTATAATTCTGCAAACGTGTTAGTAGCAAACTGTTAGATGCATATCATTAAAAGAAATCAGAAATACTTACCTTCCTCTTCTGAAAATTCATAAAATAACAATTTTGTTAAAACACAAATTCTTCTCTCTTCTCTTGTTCAGCCCTGTAATCCATTGACAGTCTGCTGAAAATTTCCTGAAAAATAGGTGAAATTTGCTGAGAAAATCTCTTTGAAAAACCCCAAAATTTCCTTCTCCCTATAGGGTCTCGTCCCAACTAACATTCCGCTGTTTCGGCAGTCAGGACCACTAATTTTCTCCTCTGCACTTCGGCGATTCGTCCATCTATCATTCTCTGGCGTATCGGGCCTGTAGTGGTCTAAGCTTTCGGATTTCATTAGTGGTGCCAAGGGCTGTCCATCGGTGGTCAAAGAGCTAACATTTTCCACTGTTTCGGACCTTCAGCCTTCATCAGCAATCGGGTGCACTGTGCATCGGCCGACTAGTTCTCTAGACTTCCTCAACGGCGGCCAAAGAACTTTTCTGAGTCTTCCACGGGCCACCGTCCTATCAACGATTGAAGAAATTAGCACCTGTGGCGTTAGACAGTTTAACCACTAAGGATCTGCTATGTCGGTGGTTTCATCCCTTAAGATTTTCCGATGACAGTGTATCGGAATTCGGAACGCTAATTGTTACGACATCGGGCGGTTAATTCCATGGGAAGCCACAACGATGGCTCGCCATCCGTAAATATTTTTCGATCAACGGCCTCATCGAATAAAATTTTTCGATCGGTGGTCGGTGCGACTAGCAGCTGTGGCATCGACGGTCGGGGCCTCTATCTGTCGAAAGATTAGTCCACTAGACAACCGCAACGACGGATGGCCGAACAACTAATCTTTTCTGATGACGTCCCTCGGCGGTCTCATCCACTAACTTCTGTCGATCGCCAATGGTTTTCAACACTTAAACAAATTTCAAAAATTTTCTTCTTTGCATTGGCTCTTCCTTCCACTAAGTTTCCCTGATCCACTTCACTAGTATTTCGGTAGCCTCATCCTCTACTGATCGACGATCCCATCTTCTAGTCATCGACGATCCCAACAGCTACTATTTTTTGATCGCCGATGATCTCGTGCCTTAGAAAATTTTTCAAGAACTTTCTGCCTTGTCTTTTGCCGCATCGACTATTAGAACAACTATCCGTCGGGTGGATAATGTCTTAGACTGCCACAACAGCGGGTGCACAATCAGCTAATTGTTTTCGATCTAGTTCATTGGCGGTCCCCTTATCTAATCTCTGCTGATCGCCGACAACCAATCCTCAGATGTCCTTTTGACTAAATGGAGCTGGTGTTTTGGTGGTCTTCAACTGATCTCTGCTGAAATTGCGGCTCCCACGTCCTCTACCTTTCGCCGACGATTTTATGACTTAGACAAATTTCTAGAATTTTTTTCTTGTTAGTATTCTTTTCCTCCGCTTCATCGGCTCAACCATATCTTATTCTTCGCTGATTCGCTTAACTATCTGTCGGTGAAATCTTCCCTTATACGTCGTCGATTAAATAACAACTTTCGATCGGTGACCGAAACACAACCATCACGGCATCGGCAAGCGGAACCTGTATCCGTAGAAGGATTAGTGCACTAGGATTCCGCAACAGCGGGCACACGAACCACTAACTTCTTTCGATGGCCGATGATCTCATGCCTTAGAGAATTTTTTTGAAAATATTTCACTACGTTGGTTGTCGAAACATCTTTCCTTTGTGGCATCGGCGGTTGGAGGCTCTATCCGTCGGAAGAATAGTCCTCTAGCCATCCACAACGGCGGCGCACAATCAGCTAAGCATCGACGACATGATCAACTAATCATCGCCGATCGCCGATGATTTCATTACTTCATCAAATTTTTGAAACTTCTCCTGCCGCAGGTAATCTTTAGACTAACACTTCCACGGTGTCAGCTGAGCTTCAAACTATAAGTTCCGCTGTGTCGGAAGACCTTCTCCCTTAGTCCTCTGATGAGCCGATGGTCGATGAATGCAACCTTTCCTCAATTTCCTTCTGATTACCGTTTGTCGGGTGGCCTTCCCACTAAGTGCTCTGCTGCATCGGAAGAACTTGTCACTAAGTTTTCCGATGAGATGACAATTCTGGCACTTCGAAAATTTTTGTGAATTTTCTTGTCATCACCCATTTCTCCTGGTTTCTTCTGGCAATAGGAAACCTGCCTTTGTTAACTATTTCTTATGACCTTCTGAGGCCCAAATGTTGCAACATAAGCTATGTCACTGCATCTTCATGGCCCATTCAGGCCCATGCTACAACCAGAGCTCTGATACCACACTGTAACGTCCCCAACCCTTCGACCGACGAATAGTACGCTATGATACATCAATCATCTGGGCATCTAGCCCCATGAACAAGAGCATACATACATATAATGCTGTAACAAGATTGCTTAAAAACATAAAACATATTATGATGCATTAATCAATCATATACATAGTGGAAGCAACCAACATGCATTCATATATGATTCAACATTCAACATCTATATCATCATTCATCAATGGAAAATATAGTTGCAGACACAAGTTAGGCAAGAATACTTATATTATAGAGAACTTGTCCCGCAACCAGCTACGTCGCTGCAACGTTCCACCCAACCATAGGCCTGCGTGCTCTTTAATATCTCAGCAACGCTGCCACCCCTGAGCCGGGCATGATTCCCCAAGGAATAAGGAACTAACAGGCTTACACATAGCCAATGATAACAACACCACAAGGGTACATAGTTCAGCCAAGCCAACATAGTTGGGTTTATCAGGCGAACAACAGATCAGCCAAGCCACCAATGTTGGGTTTATTAGGCCATCAAGGAGCTGAGAAAGGATAAATGCTAAGCCGGTGAAATCATTGAAGAGACAGGGACACCTACACTAGAATCAGCCTAGATTCTAGGACACCCCCACACACCCAACACAAGGAAATTAGTCCTTTCTCTGCAACACAGTCCCTCAGACCCTGATCTCCCTTCGAGTGCTATTCAGGGGTTGTGGAGAAAAAATACAGCCACTAGCTCTGTTTGTGTGGTTCGCAAACCACCAGGTTTATCAAGCACATCAGGCCCTCATTCACCACTCCAATGCAGTTCGAGGACAAAATCACTGCATTCATGCAGCAAAACATCTATTCAAGCGTTAACAGGGGAAAACAACTCCCTGAATCATTCTTGGCCTATTTTGGCCAACGATTCCTCAGCAACCTACAACAACCAAAATACAAGGGAAAGACACAACCAAGCCATCATGGCAGGAAACAACCCACGAACAACCATCAACCCACAGAACTGTAGATGAAATCACAGCCACGATTCAATGATGGAATAACAGAGCATTACGTAGTCTGACAATGGTGGAAAAGACACAGACACTCTGCGTGAACATGAGGATGAACAAAATCGTGGAATAACAACTCTGTGAGAGGAGGAGGAACAAACGCGCAAGCCAAAAATCCATGAGGTAGAGGAGAGAACGAACCCCCATCAATGAGTTGCGGCCCCCTTTTAACTCCGCTCTACATGAGGAAAAATGCACAGTCGCCGGTGGGGAGAGTGGACAGAACGATCGGCAATCCAGATCGCGTCATGGAGAGAGTGCAGGCATGTGTGTGTAGTGGTTTTCCTGCTAGCAAAATAGTGGCCCCAACTAACCATAGAATAAATAAGGTGGTGGTGACACATGGCTTTTCCCCCATGGCTCAAGGTTCAGCATCCCCCCTCCTTATCCTTAGGAATCATGCCCCTTCTCAATTCGGTTGCAGAGAACATAGTTGGTTGGGTTATTTAATTAAAGATGCATAATTACATGATGCCACAACTTAATATGTATGCCGCATGTCCCGATATACCATCGGTGACAATTTCTATCAGAAACATAACATAACCAAATCCATGGTGGGGCCTTTGCCTTTAGGTCCACTCCATGATTATTTACAATATATGTATCATGTATATTTAATGCAAACGGGGTCAAAACTGGGGTGTTACACCTCCAACCTAGGAGTTTCACTCTCTATTGCCTCCAAAACATCGGCTGCATACAATCTACCACCTTTCCCACATAACTTCTTCAGCTGCATTGCTGAAAGCTGCCTAACAAAAATCATATTTGGAATGCCTCTTACAACTCTTAAGTTTCCTTCTTCATCTATGCACTCAAAAGTATTATTGTAATAATCAAGCTTTACTCTGTGTGCTTCCAATCAATCCATTCCAATGAGGACATCATATGAACCAATTGGTAGAACATTCAGATCTACACAAGTGACTAACCCATTCATAACCAATGGACATTTCTCTACCACTTTGCTAAATTTCCTCTTGGTTCCAATGGCTAGTTGGACTAACCATTATTTTCTATGTTTTGATTACTTCAAAGTGCACATCTCCACAAGTCTAGGGGTGATATAGCTGTGGCTAGATCCAGGGTCAATCAAAAAAAAAATAGAAACAGACTGCTCAACAATCTTACCCTCAACTTCAACCACAGTTGATTGATGATCTTCCCGACGGTCCTCTAACGCTGCATAAATTTTAGGAATGGTCCCTACTTCCTGACCCACAGTTTTAGCCCCTTGGGTGTTGTGGATTTGAATTTCATTCCCACTCTAATGTGGACAGTACTTAATCATATGGTCTTCCCCACACCCCTAACATCAACGTGGTTTCCTTGGCTTGTCTCTCATCATTCTGGCAGGCTTAATCACAGCTTGTGATGGATGCCCATGTTGATTTCAGAAATTTGAAGGTTTGAAACCCTTCCTCCTTTGGTGATGCTTCACATTTTTCTTGTAGGAATTTTTCCTACTTCCTTCTGTATTTGTTGTCTGATGGCCAGATTTTATCTGCATTTGGAGGTCTGTCAAACTCTGTAGCATGGCTGCAGTCAACTGATTTTTCTCTTCCAGAGGCTTGATCATCCTTTCATTTTCCTCTTCGCAACTCTACAACTCCACCATCAGGCTCCTTATGGTAGCTGCAATATATGGGGAAGTCTCTTGATTTCCCTTCTCATCGAATTATGTTTCAACATTCTCAACCTGAATATTTTCCCCCAAAACATCTCCATCAAGCTCGTAGGGATCTTGTGCATCACTCATGATGTTAATATTCTGGGCGCTGGTCTTCTTGGTCGGACGAAGACCAACTTTTCAATCTCCACTATGACTTTGCAAAAATGTGTTATTCAAACATCATTGTTAACTACATAAAAATTTCAAAAGTAAACACCATTTACTTACTGTCATCTGGCCCATCTAGATCCAATGCTATAACCAACAACTCTGTTAACTGTTCAACTTGGCCCCTTTAGGCCCAGTGCTACAACCAACAGCTATGATATGATAATGTAACGTCCCCATACCCCATAATGCGGATAAATTAAAATTTGTAGTTTAAGAACCCTTGTTCTCCTTTCGAAACATAGGGCATGGACGTTAGCAGACTCTTCAACTTTCATTCTCAGGCTTAGAAACCACTGTAACAGTCATTCCGCCCTTCATAGATCCCTTCTACATCCAGGAACACCTTTTCCACAATGAGTTTGTCATTTCCGGACTGCTCCCTCTACACTCCCCTTCTTGCCTTTCTGTCGTGGAATTCGGGAGCTAGGAGCACAATGTGTGACAGAGATATCCAACTCACATTTCTCCTTCCGCCTTCAGAACTCAGAAGTCGGAAAAACACATTTTTGACAGAAATGTTCAACGACCTTCCTCCTTCCACCTTTCGCCTTCGAAACTCGGAAGTCAGAAAAACTACTTTTCGACAGAGTAGTTCAACGACCTTCCTCCTTCTGCCTTCCACCTTTGGAAATAAGAAGTCGGAAACATAACCTTTCGACGGAATAGTTCAACAGCCTTCCGCCTTCGAAAATCGGAAGTTGGAAACATAACCTTTCGATGGAATTGCTCAACCACGTTCCGCCTTCTTCATTCTGCCTTTTTGACCTCTAGTGCGGAACTTGGGAATCAGAAAAGTATCAAACAATGGAAACCTTTATCCATGTTTCCGCCTTCCGCATTCCTCCTTTCCGCCTTCCCATGCAGAACTCGGGAACCAGAAAAATTTCAAACGACGGAAACCTTTATCCTTGTTTCCGCCTACTACATTTTTCCTTTCTGCCTTCCAGTGTGGAACTCGGGAATCGAAAAAATTAACTTTCAACCTTAGCCTTTTCTGCACTTCTGACTTCTGCTTTCTGACCTCAGACTTCGAAAATCGGAAAGTTAAGCTTGCCTTAGAATTTTTCTACACTTCTGACCTCTGCTTTCCGACCTTGGACTTTGGAAATTGGAAAACACCCTTTTTTCCTTGTTCAACTTTCTCTTTTCCGGTTTCCACCTTCCGCCTCCCTTAGGAGGATTCCAAGGGGCAGAAACACTAATTCAAATGTTTTTTGACTCTGTAAGAGGCTCTCATCCTCCATGAACTTAGACAAAATGCATTAAAACATACACGACATTTTTGGCCTCCATGAATCTTAGGCAAATGCCTTGCAAAAACATAAGGAGTGTATAGAAGTAAAATGCAGGAAATATAATAGAAATAAACTTCTACTTAATCATCAATATGCATTCAACATGATCATAATAACTCATAACCAGTATATTCATTCATACGCAATTACATTGCATAATGAAGCATAACAGAGATACTTATCTTTGATCATGAAGCTGTCCTGCAACTAGGTATGTAGCTGCAACATTCCACCCAACCATAGTCTAGTGTGCTCATTAATCTCTCAACACATTGCCACCCCCGAGCTGGGCATGGTTTCCACAAGGAACTAGGGAACAACATACTTACACATAGCCAGAACTCACAACACACAGTCAATCCAACAGATGGGTTTCATAGGCTACACAACCAAGACATCTCAGAGCTAGATTTATCAGACTGTCCAAACGACAAGCCAAAACACTTATGGGTTTCATAGGTTACACATCCAATGAAGCACACAATTGGGTTTCACAGACTGTACACAGTCAAGCCAACATCCACATTAAAGACCAACCAAGCCAACATATGGGTTTCACAAGATTCTCAACCAAGTCATCTTTCACAACTGGGTTTCACAGGCTGTCCAACCAAGGATTACACACATGGCCCAAGGAACAACAAGACATAACCAAGCCAACTACCAGTTGGGTTTCGTAGGAAGCTAAGGAAGTGGAGAGGAAGAACTGCTAAGATAGTGAGCTCATCCACATAGATAAGGACACCTTCACAAGATCTATCTGGCCTGGCATTTACATTTCCTACAAACCCAACACAAGGAAGTGTCCCCTTCTCTGCTCCACAGTCCTTTGGGATACACCTTACCTTCTAGTGCTCTTCCAGATGTGCATAATAGATTCACCAACCACTCTTATCTTATTGTGAGGTTCCACACTAGGCTTAACAAGAACATTCTACGTCTCATCCACTCCTAAGTCTTGCATACAGTTCAGATCCAATCCATGGTGCAAAACACAACAAACGATAGGGAAACACAACAACACATGCTTTACTCTGTAACACAGAGGAACAGGTCTTCAAACCACTCTGTAACACAACCAAAACAGGCTCCACTCACTCTGTAAAAGAGGATACCATAACGGAAATTCCTTCTGCCACTCGGGAGAGTAAGACAAACCATTCTAAGTAATGAACCAATGACCAACAACACTAGGGAAACCACGTAGGATCACACTCATCAAATCGAGAGATCTCCATTGCCCATTCACCTAGCAAAAACACAGCCGAACTAGTGTTCCTTGACTCAGGGCAGTGAACCACCAACAATGTGTGTGTGTGAATTGATCAGAATGATCAAATGGAGTGGAATGATAGAATAATCCACAAGGAAAACACAGCCACACCAGCTTCACTCTGTAGCACAGAGAAAATAGGGTCTCATACTCCTCTATATCTCAGGATAAGACTGTAATTTCCCAACCAAGGTTCGGTAGGGAAAAAATTGTAGAAACGCGTACCATAAGTTTGCTAAAACCAAAATGCTCTGTGAGTCTACTGATGAATAACACATAATCATGAATGAATAGAATAATTACAATCCCTGACCCTCAGGAGCAACAATTTTTTTTTTCGTCTGGGAGAAATGATGGACTAGCACGCATCATGTGCTTCCTTGCTGTAGAAGCAAGAATCCAGATTCCTCCCAGATTGTAGACTTGTTGGATTTCTCAGTCAAGCAATCAGACTGGCATGTGTTTCTCTCCCCAAGGAATTAATTTCCTCAACCAATTTATGGAAGAAATTGAACGATTGAGGATAGAGGGAAAAAGGCATCTGAGGGTAGATGGGTTTCCCCATTGACATCTGGTCACACCCTATTGGCTCAGTGGGTTTTCCTAACTCCCCACCCTATCCCTTGTGGAATCATGCCCCCATCTCTTTCATGATGCAGTCCCATAGCTAGTTGTGGTATTTTATTAATTATATATTTACATGATATATCAAAATGTATCATGCCTTACTTAACATCATAACCATAGGTATCAACCTTGATCACCTATACACAAAACATCAATAAATGGAAGGGCCTTGTTCTTGAGCTCCTTTCCATGATTCATCACAATATATACATCATGTACAATTTCAATACCATGGGGTCAAAATCGGGGCACACATTCCCCTCCCCCTTAGGGTCAAAACTCGGGTGTTACATTCCCCTCCTACTTACAACAACACTGTCCTTAGTGCTCTTCAAAATTGAACAAAAATGGATGTGCGAATTGCATGGCACCCTATAGTTCCCTTATAGCCTCATTAGGACTGTGATGATTCCAATGCACCTTCACTTGTCCAATGGTACGATCTGGAACTCTTCCTCGGGTTTCTCTATGTGGTTTTTTTTCATCAGAACTCCTCCAAGTCCTTAATTGCATGCATCAGTACACACCAAAGAGTCTTTTCGTGGTCTTGGAGAATCATTCTCCTCATCGTGGAACATCTCCAATTCCTTTGGCAACCAAAAATACCTATGCTCAAGCCCCAAGCAATGAGTGAACTCTCATGTCAGTATTCACAATATTTTTTTTTTCAAAATCATAGCTGAATCATGTGCACATGTAGATTGACATAAAATCAACAAGTAGATTCCAAGTAAACTAAATAATTATCTACATAAGTATCTCCTTTTGAATCCATAGGTATTCGACTTTGTCTTTATAGAACTATGGCACTCACAATACCTACCCCACCCCACACAAGGATGGTACCTCTTCTCTACTATACATCCCTCAAGTGTACCCACCCTTCCTGTGCTCTCTAGGGTGTGCATTGAAAGGTAGGCAAGTTTTTTTTTGTTTTTTTGCAAGCCTTGGACCACCTATGAAAATATCTCTCAACCAAGATCTAGCAACCCTACTCCATAGCTTAGCACCTCTCTGGGTGCTCAATGGAAGCTCTGGCTTAAGATCCTACACCTCCTCTAGGTGCTCACCACGCTTAGGTGCTTCCTTTCCAGAAACCACAATGAATTAATTCACATGTCATATTCATTCTTATAGGATTCACTCTCAAACAATATTTTCAAAATCATAGTTGAATCATTATGCACATGTGTATTTATATAACTCAACAAAAATTTTCTAAGTAAATCAAATACTTATGTGTATAGCATCTCTCAACCGAGATCTGGAAGCCCTGCTTCAGAGCCTAACACCTCCTTGGGTGCTCAATGGTAGCTCTAGCGTAAGGGCTTAACACCTCCTCCAAGTGCTCACCAAGCTCAGGGGCTTCCTTTCTGGACACCATAATACTTAGGGGTTATTCTCTTCACGGAGCCCCCACTCTCGTGACAGTCCCCTTACGCAGCATGAATGGGTGCAGAAAGAAGTCTAGCTGGATGTTTTACACCTGGGTGTCCCCAGTGATGCATACCGGTGTTTAGATGGCTGGGGGGACAAGCTATGTACCCAAGTCCATCCTTTTGAGGAGCCATGTATCCCAAACACATCCTCCCGAGAAGCTATGTACCCCAAATACATCCTTCCAAGGAGTCATGTATCCCAAACACGTCCTTCCAAGAAGCTATGTACTCCAAGGGTGTATTTTCATAATCTCACTTGCGTTACATACAAGCATGTAGTTCACATGAGATGTCGTCATGAAAAATTTTAATCATAGATTTTTAAATCTATTTCATGAATACATGATTTTCCAAACAACAAACGATTAATAACATTGATAGTTGAATCAAAATATGAATTTACAATTATGTTTCCTACAGAAAATTAGATTTTTTTTTGCAACCATGAGGCCATCCTCATATTGTTTGGCTTTTGGAAGTGGGAGAATTTATCCCCTGCTCACACATGCTGCCCAAAATATGGACATCCAAATACAACATGTCATCTTAACACCATTTTACATCAGCCAGACAGTCCATAGCATTCAATAGGAAAAATTTGAAATCTAAACTTAAAAATATGTTCTATTGAGAGGTTAGATTTCATTCATGAGATCATTCTCATAGGGATTGGCCTCTGTACATGGTAGATTCCTGCCTTGGTGTCATTGGGTATAGCCTTACTACCCTACTCAAGGCATTCTACCTACCGTCTTCGGGAAGTTCTGATATGATTGTACATTGTTGGCTACTTTTCCTTACACTCACAACCCATGCTCAGGTTTTCCTTGTGCACAACAAAACACCCAACAAAACACCCAAAGACATCGGCTCGACAAAACAAGCTCAGTCAACAGCACCTGCGACGCAGGTGCAGTCTCACCTAAGATATCTTTCCTCAATGGGAAACTCCCAGAACCATGTTTCTGCAGTTAGGCGAGGGATTACAGTCTCGTGGCACACAACCAAGGAGCTCAATAGAGTCGGAAGGTTGGAGTCTTTTTACTAACTCGACAGTGGCACAACAGTGCAACACAGATTATTCCTTAACAACTTAATAGTAAATGAACGTGAAATAATACAAAATGTTTCAACAATGTTGGTCATTCATTAATTCAACTTCTTTAACCAATATTGTGACATTCACGTAAGCAATAAATATAAACAATACAAAATAACCCACAAACATTCAACATGCACATTCAAGAGACACAAGATGTAACGTGGAAACCCAACCAGGAAAAACCACAAAGGTACTCTCCATCTGGCATGAGAAATATATGCACCTTTTAGTCTTGACTTGACTGCAGACTGTTTGAGATATGTCTTTTTGGCTCACAGACTCTTTCTCTCTCTCATGATCTCTAGTTTTATTATGCTCTTCTTGTAACTACTCCTACTGATCTGTACATAGCATGGATCGACTCTTCTAACTACTATCTGCACACTCAGCTGCACAATGACTCCTTACAAAACTACTATTTAGCAACCCTTCTGCAAAATGGGTTTTGAGGCTCAACAACCTTCTATGACACTACTATCTAACTTCTTCTCTGATTTCTTCAACTATTTTCTAGCCCTTATACAAAATGGGTTCTTCTTATTTATAGCTTCTACAAGACCACACATGGTTGACTACATACGGTTCATTTAGTGCATGTCGTAATCAGTCGTAAAAACAATTACAAACTGTCATAGGTATGACTGACATAAGCTGCTATCGACCTTACTTACATATATTCCTTCATACGTGCAAATTCCATCAGCTTACGTTGACTTTAGCACCCATGATATTCCTGACCTGTCGCTTTCTAGCCTTTACTTTTCTGCGCGCCTGTAGTTTCGTTTTTCCGCCGTCGCACTACTTCTTGCGTCATACACTTTCTTTTCCTTCCTTGCACTTGCGCTTCACTTTCCTCCTTGTGTAGATTGGTTCTTGAATCTTCTGCACTTTATTCCTACTGCTCTTTCCTGGCCCAACAGGCCCCCAAGACTCACATGTGGCTCGTCCTAAGCCACTAAGCAGTTTTTATGGCTCTGTCACTCCCTGCTCTTTGGTGCCGACCTTACCTAGAAATTCTTGGAGAATTCCTTGTACTTGGACAATTTCCTGTCGGACCTCTTCTACTTTTTTGTCTAAGTGCACCACTCGGTCGGAACCGATATGTTCCAATGTCATGTCTTACAGCGCTAAGTTATGGTGTGGAGTTTCTGCTGTACAGGCTGAATGAGCCCTGTAACTCGCCCTGCTCTTGCTTGCTGTGCTGCAAATTCATCATTTTTTATTTGCTCCTGGTCGCGTAGAGTTTTCACTTACTATTGCAGCTTTTTGAGCTCTACTACCTTTTCTATCTTTTCTGTTATAGGAAGCTTCTTCATATCGATTTTGACTACATCTATTTGTAACTTAGTTTGCTATATTTCCTCTACGATTTTATCTATTTTTTCATCTTCCATGAGCAATTCCTAAGTCGCAGATACTTGGTTGATTGCTTCCTTACATAGTTTTTATCTGATCAATAACTTCATATGCTGTTTTCTAGCATGCTTCTATCACCTCAAAAGGTGTACTCGGTCTCTGTTGTGCTTTAAGCTCTTCGACTTGCTTCTTCAAGTCCGTCACAATCTTGGATAAGTGAGCTACCTTGGCTGTTATATTGATTTCTTCTTGGCCTTCTTCCTCTGGGAACTCTGTGACTGCACTGTTGATGGATTCATCCAGTATGAGCCTGCTCTATTCCTGTGCCTTAATTTCTTTCTCCTTCTTCCTAAGGAGGGCCTTGTGATTTTGTGCCTTCCTTGTCGCCTTCTGGGCTTGATATGCGAAAGAACTTTCCCAGATTCTTATCTCTGTCATGGTCGCATGCTAAACATCATATACCTCGGCCATTATCAGCTTGGAAAACTCAATAGACAATGTCCCCAACTCATGGGAAACATCATTGAATTCTTTCATTCCCGTTTCTAGTACTTGCACTGCTAGCTCTACCTTGAGCGGTGGCAACAATTTTGGAGTTTCCAATGTATCCGTAGGGTCATCCATGTGCGTCTAATCTTTGACTGCACCCCACACTTCATTGATGAATTTAGTAAGCCTATTGACATGCACTGTGATTTTATTAGTTAAGCGCATTTGTTTTCTACTTATGCTCCGGAGGCTAGCCTGCGCTACTTTCGAAACTACGTCTACAATTATGGTGATGTATTCCTCCTCTAAGCTAATTGTATTGGCAATTTTGCCAGATTTTCTCTTCTTATGCCTCAGTTCGTACTGCTCCTTTTCCTGCTCTTTCTTTTGGTTATGCACTTCCTCATTAGTTGTCATGTCATCTCAATCATCTTGTGCAGATTCCTCATCAGTTTCTTCTTCTTCTTCTTAATCCTGCATCGAGGTGTCTTGCGTGTCACCCCCACCTGCACCTTGGTTCGTCTCCTCTTCGACTGGGATGCACCATTCTTCAGGACAGTCCTAGATGACAACTTCAACGTCCTAGTCAGTAATCATGAAGTGTGTTGGCTATGCTTGTTTCTTTGGGTCCTGTCGCGGCTCCAGGATGACATTATGGACACTGGCTTGAAAAGTTATAAAATGCGCATATCTTTGTAATATTGCAGTGAGTATTCTATGATGGTGTCGCACTACTTCCCTTAGCGCTTCCCCATGTAGAAAGAACTCTATATTGTTATCCTTCTATTGAACCTTATATTCCTTATCGAACCAAATGTCCTGATACTTCATGCCTCGACATAACACTAGGACATCTAGTGGCTGGTAGTCTGGTGGGTCAGACCAAACTAGAAAGGAAATAAACATAAGAAACCAGGAGTAATGGGATAGTGATTTACCTTCTTCCTACACTTGGGATGCATCATCTAGCAGCTCATTCAATAAATACCAGGACCAATTGATCTACACTCCTTCGGCGCAGAGTTCAACTAGTTCAATTGTCCCTGCAGTGCAATTAGTGGGTCGCATCTTGCATAGCAGCTTGCAAGATAATACTTTCATGACGAACCTCACTGTATTTTCATTTATAGAGGAAATCAGGGATCCTCTATTTGTGTGGACAAGGTCATACTTGTCCCTCATCTTTTTCGTATCCTTATCATTCCATAGATATGGCGCAAGGTCGATTCCTGAATGTGGGAGGCCCGTGATCGATGCAATTAGCTCCACATCAACAGAATATGGTATGTCGAGCCACAAAAATCCTCCATGGAAGCATACTAGAAACTGGCACTCATATGTGCTCACTTCTTTACTTTGACCAAAATATGGCATATACAATAAATTAACTAGGCCTGCCTAGTCTATTCCTTGAGCCCACTCCATTGGAACAACAAGCTATGGTGAGGGCGGTAAGGATGAAAGAATTACCATGTACTTGTCTCTATCTAGGTCAGGATTCTTGGGTGTATCATTGTCTTCGAACTTCATCCTCTCTAGCTCTGGTATGATATCTGTTAGCAACAGAACTCCAGTGGGGATCTTGGGTGTAACTAGGGAGGAGCGTGCTCGCTTCGGGAGCTTTATTTCTGGCACCTCTAGTCTTCTTGGTGGAATGTATGGTGGTAGAAAGTTCCTCTCCTCTAGAATAGCATTCATGTCCCTTCTTGGTAGTGGAGTTGATGTTTTTTTGGTGAACTTGCGCTTCTTTCGAATATTCGGCTCCTTTTCCGGAGGCCCTGATGATTCTGGAAGGTATGCACTCGACAATCCCATCGGTAGATACGGTCATCGACTTAAAGCTGGTGGGTTTTGGATTGGGGCCGAAGCAGTAGCAGCTGGAGTAGTTTGTGGAGCCGGTTGCACCAATGGTTCTAGTTCTTGCTGTGCTTTAGGCGATATAACCTCTTCCAGTATTGGGCAGGGTGATGTACTGGTAACGTTGGATTGTTCGCTGGTACTAGAAATCAAAATAACCATTGTCTTCGGCTCTTCACATATGCAAACACTGATGCGTTCTTCTTCTCTCTTGCAAGTAAAATGAATCTTGCGATGAACGCACATATTATATGCAGACGATCACCTTGCATGTAATCATTTGATGGTAGAGATCCATCTTGTTGATCACATGGGCTTGTTGTTCGATCACATGGGCTTGTTGCTCTGACCTGTACCTATCAGGATAGTTATGTTGAGGATGACGGATGGGACCAAAAAGCACGTCGCCACTTTTCCTGGGACTTGTCAAATTAATGACGTTGCATTGTCATAACCGCCTAAATATTTTCGGGTATCTGCGCTTTAATGATGTCAAATTGTTATTCCTGCTTTTATTGTGAGATTTGCATATTTGTGTCACAGACGTGCGACAGACCAATTTATTTTCTCTTTTTTCCTTCTTTTACATGTTGTAGCCATCCTGGTAAGGTTTCAACCGACTGCAATTTATCATTCCTACGACTGGTGTCCCATCCAGCTTATGTATTTTTACTGCGCCCACGTCAGTGATGTGTGCAATCACATATGGCCTAGCCAATGTGTCTTCAATTTACCTGGATGCTTCAAAAATTTGATGTCATACATCGAAACAAGTCCTCTAAATTCAAAATGCTTAGTCTTAATATGGAAATTATGCCATGCTTTCTATCTTTGCTTTTCGATGTTTTGATGAAACCCTGCGATGAAGCGTTCCTCCTCCATTTGAACGAGCTATGATAATCTTTGCTTGAAAACATCCACATCAGTCACTTTAGTTAACGCAACAATTCTTAGGCTCGATACAATATATTCCATCGGCACAACAACTTCTTGTCCATATACCAATCCAAATGGAGTGTGTCATGTTAATTTTTTTCCAGTTGTGCGATATTCCCATAGCACAACTGAAAATTTCTGAGCCCAATCATCTCTACATGCGTTACATACTTTGGTTAATGCATTTTCGAAAATCTTGTTGTATGCTTCAACTGTTCCATTCACTTGAGGATGATAGGGTGTCATTTTGCTATGCTGAATCTGAAATTGTGCAATAAGCTCATCAATCAACTTGTTAACAAAATGCGTACCTGATCGCTTAGAATAATTTTAGGGCAGCCAAATCTTGTCACCACATTTTCAAATAGAAACTTTTTTGCAGTCACAGTAGTATAATATTTAGCAGGTGTTGCTTCAGCCCATCTGGTTAAGTAACTAGTCGCTATGATAATATAGCATGCACTAGTCCTTTTTCCTAGCGGACTGATAGGACCAACAAAATCAATGACCCATTTATCAAATGCTTGTAGGGTTATCTGCAGCGCTAACAAAATTTCATCGTGTCTCGATGGTTTTCCTTTTCTCTGGAAAACATCACAGCTTCGACAGAAGTTCTTAGTATCCATATGTATGGTTGGCCACCATAATCTAGCTTGCAATATCTTGTGCACTGTTTCCTTTCCAGTGTAGTGTCCTCCTGTGACACCAGCGTGTGCTTTACTCATTATCCAAGGTCATTCGTGTTCTAAAATACACCGATGCAATATTTCATTATGGCCCAGTTTGTATAGTTGTCCCGCGATCAATGTAAATTCAACGAATTTGATGACCAAGTGTTTCTTTTGTGCAGTGGTGAACCCTTCAGGTGCATAACCTATGCTCAAGAGGTGGATGACAGCCTTATACTGGTTATCGTACATAGTGATCGCAAATAGTTGCGCGTTTGGAAAATTATCCTCCAGCATGTTTGGTTCTTCACCACTTTCTATCCTTGACAAGTTATCAGGCCCCACATCCAGTCGACCAGGCTTAACAATGACTTCAAAATCAAATTCTTGAAATAGGAGGAGCCATTGACAGATCTCCCCCCACAACATTGGCTTGTTGACTAGGTATTTTAATGCCAAATGATCAGTATATATTTTAAAGTGTCCACACAACAAATAGTGTCTCAATTTTTGTAGCGCATATACCATGGCGAGTCCTTATCTTTTTGTCGTAGTGTAATTTTTATCTGTTGTCAAAAGTTATTTGCTGGAAAAAGCAATAGGGTGATCAATCGCGCCCTCACCCGGTTGTATCAGAACTATGCCAAGCGTGACAAACGATTCATCGACATGAACATGGAACTGCTTCTTCCAGTCTGTAAATACCAATATTAGCACAGTATCCATATTTTCCTTTAACTTGTCTAAAATTTCCTGATAACTTTTTGTCCACTGCAACTTTATTTTCAAAAGTTTCTCCATTGGAGAAGTTATCTCTGCATATCCTCTGATAAATTTTCTATAATATCCAGTGTGTCCTAACGTTGATCTGAATTGCATGAATGATGTAGGTGGTGGTAAGTAAAGAATAATCACAACTTTGGCTGGATCGACAAAATTTCCATCGCGACACACTACATGTCCTAACAATACACCAAATGGTGCACAAAAAATACATTTCTTTGAATTTAACGTGATCTGATACCGACGACAATGCTCCAGCATCATGTGCAGACTTTCAATATGGTCTCGTACTATACAAAACACAATCCAATCATCAAAGTAGATTTCAATAAATTTATGTATGAAATATTTAAAAGTAGAACCTACTATTCTAGAAAAAATAACAGGAGCATTCTTGAGTCCAAAGCGCATTACTGTATATTGATAACATCCCCATTTTGTCACGAAGGTCGTTTGGTGTCGATTCTCCTTTGCTATTTTGACTTGGTGATAATCACAAAATCTATCAGTAAATGAATAGATCTCCTGTCCTCCGACGCTTTCAAGTACTTCATCCATGAATGGTGTTGGGAATGGATCGTGCAAGAATGCATCATTTAGTTTTCTCAGGTCGACACAAATCCTAACTTCACCTATTGTCTTCTTATCCTGAATTACTATAGGACTGATCCATTCTGATTCTTCAACTGGTTCAATGATTCTTGCATCTAAAATTCTGTCTAACTCAACTTTCACCTTTTCTTAATACCTCGGATTCAACCTATAAGGTCGCTATTTAACTGGTTTTGCATCTGATTTCAATGGTATTTTCATCCCCCCCAGATCTCCTACTATTCCCTTCATCTCTGAGAAGTTGGTTGGGAACAAATCCTGAAATTCATGCATAAAGTCCGTGATTTTTGCTACTATTTCCTCATCCCAATAAGCTCCAATATTGGAAAATTTTGGGTTTTCCGGTGAACCAATGTTGACTTTCTTAATTTTGGGTGGTTTGAGGAACTGTTTGCTAGAAATACCACTTCCTTCCACCTTGTGCATACCCTCCAAATCTGGTATGTTAAGGTTGGTTGGATCATCATCTGGTTCTCTGGCCAGATTGTAACAAGCCATCCATTGCTGGATTGTCGCACCGCACTGGTGGGAATTCACCACTTCAATAGGGATTTCAGAAAATATTTTCTCTTTTATTGTTTGAAGCGCAACATCGACTATCAACTGCTCATCAACAAATTCAAAGGTGTGTGAGAATTGTTTAACTAAATCCTCCCAATCTTGAGTTTGTTGTTGTATCTCCATGGATGTATAACATCTCATGGGTGTCATTTCCAATGTGTGTATGAAATGATGGACCCATTCCTATCGTGGGTATTTTGCAAATGTTGTGCGACACTGATTGAGGTGTTCAACAGGGTTTGATAAACCTGTGTACTTATGATTTGAAATTGTGATTTCTTCATCGAATATGACTTCTTGAAACTTTTTCACTGTGGCCATTCAGATATAGATTGCTTATATGTACCCCACCATCTAGAGGGAATAGCTTTCAACACATAGTCTAATGCAGACAAGTGTTGTGGTTCTGTTACCATTCCTTCAAACTCACTTAGAAAAGTTGCAAGATTAGGTAAGCCCTCATATGTGGGTAACTCCAACTAAGTCTCTACCCGTCGCACAGACTTAGTAATCCTGGTGCATCTTCTCATGGATACTTCATAAAGTCTTTGTTTTCCAATTCTCCAATGCCTCTTCTAAATTTGATGTGCGTGAGCTAGTACTCCTCCAGCTCAAGTTCCCATCCATTGTAGGATTTATGTAAGCATCTTTTAAGGGCAGTGAAAATATAGATATGGTCCAGATAATCACCTTTTCCTTCACTATAGACTGGTTTGACATATCTTTTCCCCTCAAGTGGGTCAATGGGAGAAACTACCCTCATTTCCTCGTCTTCAAATGAGAGAATTATTTTCTTAAATTTTATGATTATCTGATTGTATATTACACAATATAACCCCAGAAGCATGGGATATGGGTTCATGTCATCGACAATGTCTATAAATTCAAAATCTGCAAATGTTCGGAGCCCCTCAATGTTGACAAGAACTTGACTCAACCTGCCAATCGGTAGGACCTTCTCCTGATTCGGAAGCCTCAACTGGACAAGGGACCAGTCCAAGTGCAGGTCACCCATGCTTTCCCAAGTTTGTCACATCAAAATATTGACATCTGACCCCAGATCTAGGATAATATAATCCATGGCGTAATCTCTTATCTGCGTATTCATTCTTAACTCGCAACCAGTTTTGAATTTCTTTCTAACATGGTTAACTCTTCTTTCAGGTTGCGATGGGGTTTCTTCTATAAGTGCTTGTAATTATGTGACAACATCTTTATCATGAATTAGCACTAAACAACTTGAAAGAAATGACTTGAGCTTACTATCCTTGTTTGGAACCTGCTTCTGGAATAGCTTTTGAAATCATTTAGGCATCTCCATGACTTCACATGAGGTTGACCGTTATTGTGTATCTACAAATTCCAGTCGGACGTCCAAAAATAATTGCTTCTGATTTTGAATATCAAACGGTACTTTATTTTGTGCTATGGGTCGCACCTACGATACATTCTGATCTGCTCCAGTCGCAACACCTCCTTATGTTATGACATTAACACTTGGTTCTTTTGGCTCCGCAACAATCATTTGAATATTCAGGTTAGGATTCGGGTTGGGATTCTTCGTGGGGTTAGGACCTCCCACTGTCTGAGCTTTCCATTTTGCAATCAATTGGGGACATTGTTCCACATTATGACCCTGTGCTTTGAAATATGAGCATGTCTTTGTAGGTTCAGGGAAATCTCTAGCATAATGGCCCTACTGCCCACAATATAGCACATGACTTGACCTCTTGCTCTTCCGAGTCCTCCTAATTTCCATCCTCTACCTATGAAATTTACGCCCCCCTTAAGATGAGGGTGTTGTTGCGGTGGAGACTGATTCTATGAGTATTGAGGATGATACTGTGGATAATGCGTAGGCTAGTAGTACATTTGTGCCTGTTTAGCCTGAACCTTCCTGTCATTCTTCATTAAGTAAGTGTCTACCGTCTTCTCCTTCAAGAGATGATATGCTCTGCAATATTTCTCATCATGTCCTACCGGCTTACAAAATTTACAATAAAGGATGACTGTGGCACTTACAATCTTCTGTAGGTATAGACAATCCTCATCGCGATTCCCTCTAGTTTGGCATATCCTACACCAGGGTAGTCCTTGGGTACTCAACGGATTAGGCGCACCTGACGATATATAGTTCCTGCATTAGAGAAAATTTGGGGTCTAAAATGGGCCTTATAAGAAAACATGCCAACAATAAATTTTGTGAGTTGGAATTCAAGAACCAATAGAATTTCAATAAAATGAGTCAACCATAATGGTTGAATTGACATGTTTGTCATAAAAGAAAACTACTTTTGTTTGTTTGTATTTTCAACATATCTCCCTGTGTTTTTACTCAAATTCTGAGTAGGAGGGCTCATTGGATATGTAATTTAATTTCGCATCCAAAGAGTATCCAAATTGCATACTTTTGACAGACCCCGCTACCCCAAAAACAAGAAATATTTGAAAAAATGTGATGATGATGTCATCATCACATTTTTCAGGTATTTCTTGTTTTTGGGGTAGAAGGGTCTATCAAAAGTATGCAGTTTGTATACTGGTTGGATGCGAAATTAAATTACGCATCAAATGAGATCTCTCGCTCGGAATTTGAGTAAAAACACAGGGAGATATGTTGAAAATATGAACAAAAAAAGTAGTTTTTTTCATTCTTCCTCCAAAATTAATAACTATTATTTTATTATTTTAATTATTATTTTATTATTTTCTTTAGGAGGCCCATTTTAGACCTCAAATTTCCTCTAATGGTACGTCGGACAATTATCTTTGTGGTGTCCATTTGTTCTACATCTTGTACACCATAAATCATCCTGAATTTCTTTTCCCTTCTTGATATCCTGGAGCTGTACCGTCAGGTTAGCGAACTACGACTGAATCTGCATCATCCCTGCCCCACCATCTCTGATCGGTGAGGATTCTAGCTTCATAGCTATTTCCAGAGCTTCCGTCTGCGACACAATATTCTATTGCATCAAAGGGCCTCATATGTGTGGTAACACTGCAGCAATAAACCACTCTTTGTGTTGTACATCTGACATTTGGAAACTTACTTTGGCCATCAGAGTTTTAAAGTTTTGGTCAAAATACCAAACGGACTCCGTCGGTGACTAATTTATCGTCTTGATTTCAGTGATACACTGCGACTCAGATTTAGGTTTTCTAAAATCATAAATCATCGCGAGTCGGATCTCATCAAGAGTCTTCTGTGGATCTCCTGCTGGTACTATGCAAAACTTCATAAACCAATCCAGTGCATGACCCTGCATATTCATAATCATCTGCGCTTTCCTTATGTCCTCATTTTTAACTTGGCGAATGTTATAGCGGATTTCACCACACTAGGTGAATCACACATTGTATGGCCTTCCCCTGTCCCGCTGCAGACTCATTAGCCCCTATGGACCAATTTTTGTCTTTTGATGTGTCCTTGATCATCCCTAAAAAACATAAGAAAAGTGATATACGCGGCTTTTACCCCGATAACCGCGTACATACGTGGATATTCCCCCTATAGTCGTGTACGTCAGGATGTGTACATAATCCAAATTCTTTTGGAGCGTTCCTTGACTTGGATCCGACTCATATGACTCCTGGCCTTCCATATGCCTTGAGATCGCACGGATTCGACCTTTCAGTATCCCTTTGAAAAGCTGTATAAGGAACCCCTTGAGACATTGAAAGCATAAGAGAGAATTGAGAGTAACGAAACTATAGTCCATTGTTGCTAGAACTATACTTGAGTCTGCATCCCTTTGTCCCTTGGAGCACTGTTGTGTTCTTCCCAAGATTGCCCTTTGCTAGTGAGCTTGCTATCTGAGTGA